>JAQFZG010003208.1:0-14193 GCA_034695465.1 Entomobrya nicoleti | reverse complement strand
TTAGCTTTGTTATCATCGCCTAAACCTGAAGCAGGGTCATCTATTTTGGGGAGTAAAAATTGTGAGGAAATTATGGAAGTCGAATCAAACGAGTCAAAAAATATGGACGATAGTGATCCTTTAGAAATTTGTGAGGTAAGCCTGTTGGAAGAGGACAATTTGGAAAATGATATTAATGTGTGTAATACAGCACAAGTGGTTAAATCAAGGCCAACTGAAAAGAAATTGGAAGGAGACAATCTAGTGAGCAAATTTGAACAAGAAGTAGACAAGATGGATGATAGCATGGTAAGTGAATATTCATAACAATAGTTAATGTATGAGTATTTATTTAAGGTTTTATTTCGTGTTAATGTAATTCAAATGATTTTGTTGTGCTTATAGTTGGATCAAATTTGTGAGGAGATTAAAAAACTAAGGCAAAGTGGACAGTGGGGAAGAAACCTGAAAAGATCCCCACTAGCTTGCTCTTTGCTGTGGGAAATTTGTAAAGAGTGATGAATGAAACATTTTCTTGTGTATGCATCTATTGTATATTATTTTTAAAGCCTAAGTCCATATTGAAAAAGATTTTTTTTGTATATATACCAGACAAATAAGTTTTATCAATAATTTTTATAAAAGTTATGTACAACTTAAATTTAATCTTTATTGTGATTAGTTTTAAATAAAAATTCTTAATGTAAAGCTACACTCATATTGTGTGCCTATAAAATATCACAATCATTTAATCTCTCATTTAAAAACTTTGACCTGATTTTTTTCTTTTTCATAAAGCATGTTTTATGTGTTGTTTACTTTCATTTGTAAATCAAGTAATGTTGACAATTTAGTAAAAAAAATCCCTCTGGTACTCGTGCAAAATGAATAATAAATAGCATTTATTTGAGTACATTTATTATTTAGTATGCATGTAACATATCATTTAAGCTTAATTTGTATTTAAAAACTTTTTAAAATATTGGCTTGTTTTAAAGCATTAAGTTAAACTAAATCATTCAAAGTTGATTATATTTTACATAAGTACCATATACATGAATTATATATACCGGGAGTATCTTATCAATATTTTCTTATCAAATTTTATGGTTAGACCTTCAAAACAGTCTTATCAATATGGTAATATTTGTTGTTTATGCCATATGTCAAAAAGGTTATCTCAGTATGCCATGACGTGAAATTAGTCTGCTGATAAAGAACTTTTATGGATGAAAATAAGACAAATTCACTTACAAACCTATTCTCCAGAGTACTCACATTATCAACGATAGTACTAGTTCAGAGATTTTTTCTGTACCTGATTTACCTAAAATATTTGGAATTTAGAAATGGACCTAAAAAGATTTTTTGTTGTGGGGACCGCAGTGTTTGTGCTCATTGGTTTGGGTTTGTTTTACAAGTTAACCAACTCAAGAAACTGGTCTGGAAAAACTGAGGTAATAATTTCGAGTTTCATAAGTCACGAGTCATCATGCTAACTTAAATCACATTTAATTTAATTTGCTGTATTTATTTGTATTCCTACGTATTAAGGTGGATACTGATAAGGTTCTAGCTAAAGTGGAGCAATTAGAGGAAGCACTGGCTAGTCATGTAGAATCTTTGAAAGAAATTGAGAAACTAGCATTCGAAAATGACGTCTTATATTCGGCGGATGACAAAGTAGAGCAACTACATAATCAGCAGGACAATAAACGGAGTGTTTGTTCGTCATCAGTTGGAATCGAAGAGAGAGCAAAAGGGGAACTTGATGTAAGAAACAAATGTAAAATGTAAAAGTTTGCTATGCTGTTGAACATTTTTTACTTCTTTAAAAAGTATTTAATTGATTTATTTAATAAATACTTGATTTTAGATGTTAGATATATACGAGATTTTGAAGTTTGATGACATTGATGGTGGGGCATGGAAACAAGGTTGGGATATACAAGTTGACACGAGCCGTTTTACTGAGAAAAATAAGTTGCAAGTTTTTGTCGTTCCTCATTCACATTGTGACCCGGTAACCTAATGAATCGATAATTAAAATTGAATGCATCTAAAATATTAGTATTAAATTTATGGAATTAATTTCTAGAATTTTATAAAAAAATATTATATTTAGGGATGGCTGAAAACCTTTGAGCAATATTTTGAAGACCAAACAAAATACATATTAGATCACATGCTTGAAAATTTGAGTAGAGATGAAAAAGTGAAATTTATTTGGGCTGAAATATCATACTTCAGTTTGTGGTGGAATGATTTATCAGAAGCTAATAAAACCAAAGTGAAAGGGTAATGTATTTAAAATTCGAATATCCACAATATAAATAGTGACACTTAATGAATCCTTAAAGAGAAATGTTTATATATATATATTTTAGGATAATTGATACACAACAGTTAGAATTTGTAACTGGAGGTTGGGTAATGCCTGATGAAAGTAGTTCTCACTATTATTCCATTCTGACACAATTGACAGAAGGTCATCAGTGGTTATTTCATCATCTGGGTTACATTCCAAAGTTTGTCGAAATTAATTAAATTAAATTAAAATTAATTAAAAAACTGCGATAATTCATATTTTCTACTTAAAACAGAAATGGTTGGTCCATTGACCCATTTGGCTTGTCGCCAACAATGGCTTATCTTCTTGATCGGGCTGGACTTAACAATATGCTAATACAGAGAACGCATTACTCCGTAAAGAAGCATTTGGCTCAAATTCAGGAATTGGAGTTTAAATGGCGACAGTCCTGGGGTACATTTAGACATAAATTATTGCTGGTTTTCTTCTAATTTAAATTTAAGAATTAAATTTAAGAAGATGTTATAATTATTATGTAGATTCAGAAGGGCAGACTGATATTCTTTGCCACATGATGCCATTTTACTTTTACGATATTCCCCACACGTGTGGCCCTGATCCAAAGATTTGCTGTCAGTTTGATTTTAAGCGGATAACTGGCATTTCAAGTCTGACTTGTCCTTGGAATGCAGCACCGCAACCTATTATTGCAAAAAATGTACAGTCAAGGTAACTCAATAGGAAAGTATGTCTTTAAATTAAGTTTAAAATTGTACCATTTTTTATTTAACTGTAAATTATTTTTAGATCGCTCTTGCTGTTAGAGCAGTATCGTAAGAAAGCCATGTTGTATAAAACGAATGTTTTATTGATCCCGTTGGGTGATGATTTTCGTTGGACGGATCAACTTGAGTGGACAGCACAAGTTACCAATTATCAGAAAATATTTGATTACATAAATTCACAAGATGAACTGCATGCTGAGGTATACATTTTAAATATGCACTAAAATTTATGGATCGAGTTCTAAACAGATTTAAATATAATATCGACCATTTAAATAATTAAAAGGTCAAGTTTGGGACATTGGACGACTATTTTAAGGCTTTAACTTTGGAAGTAAACGAGGAACGATTTTCTCCATCTGTATTGACAGGAGATTTCTTTACATATGCGGATAGAGCGGATCACTACTGGTCTGGTTATTTTACGTCAAGACCATTTCATAAGGCAATGGATAGAGAGCTTATGAGTCATTTAAGGTAAAGGACAAGGCTATTTAAAGATGTTATTTGGTAATTTAATTTCTTAAATATTTTTATTTCAATTTGTAGATCTGCCCAAATTTTATTTACATTAATGTGCGCTGAAATATCGCGAAATTTTCCAAATGCACTTGAATCACCATTTATCAGAAGTCTTCTTGGGGATTTAATAGTTTCCCGGAGACATCTTAGCTTGTTTCAACATCATGATGGCGTAGCTGGAACAGCCAAAGATCATGTTATGGTGGATTACGCTAATAAGTAAAAAAAAATACATCAAAGATTCAAATTATTTATGCAAAGAAATTATATGGTTTTAAAAATGAGGTTTTTGTTTTCAGGTTGTATGATGGCTTAAAAACGTCTAATCACGTGATGCAACAAAGTCTTCATGTATTAAACAACTTTAAAGATGTTTCGTTTGATCTTGACAAAATTTCGAATGAATCTAAGTTTTATGAACCTGCAAATGCCAAAGAAGCATCCAATAAGCTTTCACATTACAATTTAATTGTAATAGGGAAGGATGTCCCGTATAAGATAATAACAGTGTTTAATCCAGTAACACATTTTAGAACGCAGTTGGTTAATGTGTATGTTAACACATACAGTGTTACGGTGAGCCTTGAACAGATTTTTCTGACATTTTTTTAAAATAAAAAAACCAAAAATTCTTAAGAACCAGTAAAATTTCTGACACAATTTTATTAGGTGTTGGATATGACGGATAGCAAAATGGATTTCGAAATATTGCCAGTGTTCGAAAACAAAACAATAGCTAGCAGCAACTTATTTCAGTTAAGTATTCTTGTTGACTTGGACCCACTTGCTGTGAAAAATCTAAAAATACAGTTTTCCGATTCTGGAACGTAAGTAGTTCTAATTTCCATTTATTTTTTCTTTAGTTTCAGGAAATCATTTCATTTTATTGGTTTAAATATATGCAGGGATACGCTGGCACCAGAAATTTATGTGAAGAATTTTAACTCACAAATTGTTAATACGGATAATTTTGTTATTCAACCGATTGATGAAAATTCACCAGTCCAAATTACAAACGAATATTTAACGATAAACTTTGATAAAAATGGCTTTGTGGAATCAGTTGATGTTGATCAAGAAACGTACCCATTTGGCATAGGAATGTTTAAGTAAGTCTAAAAACATCAGTAAATATATTTTTGAATTGTAGGTAAATTTTATCACGTTAATATTTCAGGTACGGTGCGAAAAAGCACCCCCATAATTCAGGGCTCTACATTTTTATGCCTGATGGTAACGCAACTCGTATAAACACAGCCAATCCATTCATTCGAATTGTCAAAGGACGATTTCAGAGTTACGTGGAAGTGTGGCTGGAGCAAGTCAAGCACAGAATTACTCTTTACAATCACCCTGGTATGTACAAATATTCATTCTGGTATAAAATCCTTAAACGTTATTTAATCACTTAATTAAATGTTTTTTTTATACATATGTAGGTTTGGAAAAGTATTCCATTGAAATTACCAACACAGTGGATATAAGGCACGAAAGAGAATTCGAACTTATGATGAAATTTGAAACTTCAATTAAATCTGGTGAAAATTCATACACAGATTTAAATGGCTTTCAGGTAAATATACGAAATCAATATGTGAGGCTTCTTGCAAACCCATTAAAATAAATTGCTACTCGAGTTTATAAAAACTCTTAAAAAATGTACTTCTGATCGCTTCAGATGATTCGCCGAAAAAGATGGTCAAAATTACCCATTCAAGCCAACTATTTCCCTCTTCCTTCCGCTACCTATATTGAAGATTCTAATTTAAGAATGTCAGTTCTTAGCGGGCAACCCTTAGGAACAGCCAGCTTATCATCAGGAGAAATCGAAGTTTGTTTACTTTAAAATAACCAGTGTTTGATAATGGTTTTGGAGAATTTATGCATTGTATATAGTTTTACTTGTGTTTTAGATTATGCTGGACAGACGACATAGTCAAGATGATAGTTATGGAGTAGGACAAGGATGTTTGGATAACTTGGAAACCCAAAATACCTTTAAAGTTATCTTTGAAAAACCAGATTGCGTTGATGGGGATTCAGAAAAGAAGCCACCTATGCTCACATTAGCTGCACATATGACACTACATTCATTACTCAATCCCATAAGAGCCTTTGCTACAATTGACCAGCCTTCTTCAAGTGTTACGGATTATACAATCACCGGAAATCCTGATGGTCTGCCATGTGATGTCCAACTAGTTGATATGCCAATGTTACCCTCTTATGAAAACAAGCTGGATGACAACAGTTATAAACCAACTTCTTATTCTGGATTACTACTGCACCGAGTTGGGTTCGATGGGAGATTTTTGAATGGAGTACCCCTGCCTGAATGCAGTATAGAGGAAAGCAAGCTTGGACATGTAATAAATAATTCATAGTTGATGAAGAACTATAAAAAAATTGTACAATTTTGTAACATATATTTAGTATGTACATTTGTTATTTTTTGTGTTTTAGTTCCAATTGCATGACTTGGCGGGGGACCTTTTCCAGCCTGAAGTTCAGCAAATGACATTGTCTTTTATTCACGAAGGAAATACTTTAGATACAAATGAGTCCACCCGTTTAAAACCAATGGAGGTTTACGGGTTTCGAATTAAGTTTAAATCTACTTTAAATATTTCTAATGTCGATCCAAGTAGTCATTTAATTGGCATTGATGAAGATTAACTAGTGAATTAAAAACTGTATTTTTATGTATGGACGTATACAAGTTTATTGTTATGAATTAAACTTGTAATTAGAAGAAGTAATGTTAATTGTAATTACAACTTGTAATTGTTAATTGTAAGAAGATTAATAAATATAAATTGTTATATTCTGTAGTCTTACAAATATTATAATTATGTAAAATGTTGAATGTCTATTCATGTCGTATGATCATGTCTCATGTCTCCAATATTCTTGATGTAGCCGTCTCTGTAATTGGTATGTCTCAATGTGCTGTCTGGATACTCATTAGTATCAATCTACGTATTAAGTTTAGTCTTATGTACGTGCACACCTTGTACTTGTGCACTCAGACCATTACCAGAGTTGTAGCTGTGAACATCTCAATGAACTGTACATAGTAACTTAAGGCAAAGAACCACGTGTGATCACCTCACATTATTATTTGGATTGTATGCATCATATTCATGACCAATACACCACAAAACATTCAAAAATTGTTTTGAATGCTACAAATTGTGGATTTCAAGGTTACAAAATATACCAAGAAGATTAATAAATATAAATCACCCCTTATTTCATTTTTTTTGTTTCAGATAACAAAATAAGCGCTGCTATTCTTCTCATGCAGACGCTCTTTATTAAGAATTCGATTCGACACAGCCAAGGTATACAACCGTTCCACCTGTATTTACACGTTTCACCTGCAATCTTTTTTCCATCGAATGAGATTTTTAAAAGTTTGGATACCACCTGTTTCGATGCATTTCTGTACAACTATCTAACTTACGGCCGAAGTCTCTCCGGAGTTATATTGGACTCATCTCTGCTTTCCAGCTCATTTTGTAGAGCAAATGGTATCAATGCAGCCAAAACATCTGAAATATGGTCAAGGCTTCTGCGAATAAAGCAATTCACCAGAGCATTATTTGGAGCAGAGCAGAAGATTGGAATGTTGATCAACTCTTATAAAGAATGTGTTGGTATTTTAAAAAATCTACCAAAGCATGTTTTAGCTCAGCTAGATATTGCTGTGTACATTGAACAAAGCTCTAAATGCGCTGAAAGCTCTGTTAAAGTGATGAATAGCGGAAATCCCGAAAACGAGTTTGAGAAATGTCGCCAGATATTTCTTGAGTATTTTTCGCATCCTGAATTATATCCCTCAAATAACTTTTTCATGTAGAGAATGAGTGCGGATAAAATATGGCTAATGACAAAATAAATAAAGTGATAGAAAAATTAAATAGATGTATGTATATATATTCGTTCCTATACAACGTTAGATTTTTAAAAAATGTGCAATCTTTTTAATTAAGATTATGACGTGCACAAATGATATCCTTCTGAAAAATAAATCTTCCAATACAAGTTGAAAATTATTAGATTGGTGGCACATAAGTAGACTTATCTAAATTGCAGTATGTATTCTATAGAACTAAGTCATTTCTTAATTAACATCAAAATCTGAAATGAGTTTTTGTTCCAATACAAATATCTCATTTAACTTAGGAGTCTTTTTTAATATCAAAATTCCAATATATGTAAACCATCTTATAACCATATTATACTTTAATAATTATAAGTATACAAACTATGTATATATTTCTTAGATGAATACATTTTTTTGTCTACTTCGGCTAAGTATGGTTACACACCATTGTAGTGTAGCTCAAGTTTCCCGATTTCATATTCTTAAACTTTACGGCTGAGAGAAAGTAGGCTTGAAGTAATCTTCACTTTTGTGCGGTAATATTACACCAAGATACGAAGTCTGCGTTTAGGTTTATTTCATTATGCTACATGGAATGAACATCCGTGCATCATTGTGTGAGCAGTTTTAAGCTATGCGGAAAAGATGAAACAATTAGATTACATTAAATAAGAAAAAGTTTTACACTGTATTTGAAACGATCACTTAAAAATCACTCTATAAAATATCATTCTGTTGTACACAAACATGTTTTTAGCATTTTTGGACACCTCATTAGTTGTATGTATTAGACGTGTGTATAATGGAGCATGGTAATTATACCAAAACCATAAAGTTTTATTTAGTTCTATGAAATTCAGTCAATATTTACAGTACATGTTGGACGATCATGTAATTATAATAAACCAAACTAGATTCAACTTTACGAAACAAAATATTTTAATATATAAGACGAGATGATAACATGACAGATAGACTAGTAGTATAAGCACATGTTCAAGACTTGGTTTAGCTTGGTTTTATTCATTCGTTTTTACATATGTTTTCATCTTAAAAATTAATTTTAATACAATCCATGAGTTTGTTTACAACTCTTTTATTACAATAGTTACCCTTGGAATTGGGACACGGTTGATTTTTTTTCAAAATTCCAGCCCGCGAACCGTTTTTAATAAAATTACAAAGGCCTCTTATTGCAACTTTTACACAATCACAACCATAAGAAATGAACACGGCTAAAGACATTATCAAGCCGATAACAGGAATGAGAGACAAAATGTAGATCCCTAAACTTTTCGAGTTATTTTCTTTCCTGTTTAAAAGACGATTATATTCAGCTAAATTACCTGTACCAAAATTTCTATATGTTTTTAAAACAACAAGACACTTAATGTAGTTTTGCCACCACCCAACAATGCCAGAATTGAATGAAAACTTATATCTTAAAAAAACATTCGAAGGAAAGTATCCAAAGTAATTTTAACCAAACAAATTCTCTATGATAACGTCTTTACCAAAGAATGCTGGTTGGCTGGCAGCCTTCAAAATAGTAAACAACTGAAGCGCCATATTCTCAGGTAAAATCATAGCAGTTTTGTTGCACTGTGTCAAAATGAATCAACTCGGATTCAACTGTAAGATTTGTAATATTGTCCCCTTTGCAAGAAAAAGAGTACCATTCTTTCTTTCGTAGAAACACGTCGTAATATATTTGCGGATTGTTCGAGTAGAGAGCCAGTCAGTAAAAAGATTGCATTCGAAAATGTTCTTGTCTGCGAACGTTTGTTTGCATTTAGAAACGAAACTAGCAGCTTATCGATTACTACAAAACACAGAAACATGAGTAGCCATGTCGGAGTATCAAACGGAAAAACTAGTTCCTTTAATCTAAATATACACTGCTGGCTTTCTTTTTGACAGCTAACGAATCGAAGCGGGCTACTTTGAAATGCTAAACCCGATTCTTGAAATAATCCCCAGAAACGTTTCAAAGTTCTCAGCAAAGATGAACGAAACTTTGCTGGTAAATGTACTGGTTTAGGACAGCCTTTAGTTACACCCGACCCTCTTCCCAGAAATAGAAGTAGTCGATTTCGAGCATAAACTGAAAAACAACGGCTAATTATTGCTAAATAGTCGCTTTCACTCGCAGATATTGCCTATTTATTAAGTAGAATAAGCTACTTTATAACTTTGTCTTGACACTCTTTCTGTACGTCCATGCCAGCTGGACAAATTCCAGAATTCCAAACTTGATAATTGCATAACTTAAGTTTAAGTTTACTTTTAGAATAGTACATACAAGAAATTATCACATACAATACAACTAACAACTTGAAAACAAGATTTTAAGCCAGCGCGAATCTTACCTAATTAATTTTATATCCAAAGGAAAGCGACAGATTATACATTTGCAAAACTAATCCTACGTTTTTTATTTAAAGGGCATTTTTTTGTCATCCAATGAAATAGATTCAAATAGATCAACTTTTAAAATCTCATTAAAGGTGAAATGTTCACCCAAGAAGCATGGGAAGCAAGCAAGTACACATTTTACACACTAGGATTCCTTATCATGTAAGCTAATATGGTTTTTCCTTGTTTGTTAATTTCAATGCACATTTTTCAGCAAAATATAGAACTGCATTCATAAGTAGTGCTTTATTTTTCAGCTATCCTTTTCTCACTAATTATATTGATACAAAAATGTAGTCATATTACTATTGGCCAAGTCCTGCTTGCCTAAATATAGAACGCTTTCAAAATGTTACCAGCTATTTCGGGAGTATTTTACGCAACCTACGTTGTATCATTTAAGTATATTTTTCTTATAGAAAACTAGTAAGGCATATTAAGCATACACACCTTTAGTTTTAGCTGAACATCTCCTTTCTTACTCAAACACCCTTCCAAAGAAAGTGAGTAAAAGCGGTAGAGCAATAAAATATGCATATCAGTCCGCTCGTGTACAGTGTATGTGTATGTTAGATTTAAGCAACCATGTACAAACTTTATGATTACGATTTTGACGTGCACGAATAATGTTCACCTAAAAGTCGAGTTTAAAATAGGTAAAGTATAACACATGTATAAGCTGGCTTCAGGTATTACTTCTATGCAACTTAAACAAGTTATTTCTCATATAAATCTATAATCTTTATCGAACAAACCATTTCTTAAATTAGATTTTTTCCAACACAACTGTATAATATTACATAGGAATATTTTGTAAAAATGTTTATATGTAATATGAACCACCTCTTGGAACGTGTATATACCAAATACTACTAAACATACTCCAATAATAACTGAACATAAAGAATCTGTGTACCGAAGATTTTGCTATGAATTTCATTTGAATTGATTTGAAAGAAATTAGCAGTCCAATTATTAAATGGACATTATAAATTTGTAATGTAATTATTGCTTCAATGAGTAAGGGTTTTTGGTAAAAAAAATTATTCAAAGAATTTTATTTTTATGTGTTTACATTGCTTATTACTCGAAAGTACTCTAGTGTATTTCAATTAAGATTTTTTCAGTTTAAGCTTGGGAGATAAGTTCAAGTTTCCCTTTTTTATAATCTACAAGTTTACAGACGAGGGAAAGAAGGCTTACTTTTTCTCGGTAATAATACACCAACAAATGCATTTAGGAGTAAGTTTTTTTAGCATGGCTTCGGTATGCATGAGTCACCTTATTTGTGGTGCTAATTTATGTTGAAAATATGTAACAGCAAGACTGTACAAAAATGGAAACAGTTGTATTTTTATAGGAAAGAACAGTGAATGTCTTACACGGGACCTAAAAAAAGTGCCGCTCGCAAATCAGCAAGTAAATAGTGGATTCTGAGTCATTTTTACTCGTAGATTACGAATCTGGAATCCTTTTTGTGTAAAACTCACAAACAAATTTACTAGATCGATTTTAGCTCTGTACGTTATAAGGCCAGGTTGCAATAATGGGTTTTATAAGCCTTTATTCGTTGGTTTATTTGTCAGAAACTATCTCTTTTGTTTCTATATATTTAATAATGCTCACTTTTGACGCATATTTACTGATAAATTGAGCTAGATGGCACCCAGAGCTAATAGAGCATTGACTCAGAAGAATTTCAAATGCTTGTAGTAAATTTGTTTGTTAGTTTTACTCAAAAAGGATTCCAGATTTGTAATCTACGAGTAAAAATGACCCAGAATTGACTATTCACTTGCCGATTTGCGAGCGGCACTTCTTTTAGTTCCCTAGTTAGTCAACTTTTTGGAAGCATAAATGTAACAGGATATTTGTGAATGCGCAATGAATCGTAATTTTATTTCAAAGTCATTCTATAATAAATCATTTTTTTATGAATCAATAAGTGTAAATGAATTTTAAGCGAGAGTTACGTGAAGAGAGGTCAGCTGATGATGATGAACTTTTAGCTATTTGTAATGAAAATAGCGGGTTGGGTAACTTGATTCTTAAAATTAATTAATTAATTAAGGGGAAAGTAAAAAGGACTATGATGAGAAATTACTGCACAAATTTTATTTTCCAAAATATCAAAATCTGTTTGTATAAATTGCATTGCACGTGACAAGCGGGAGTGGTGTGCTCCCTTACTGAAGACAACATCCAAAAGTAAATGCACTACAAACGTTTTTTTGTCTTGGTGTCTGTGTATTGGCCTGTATACATTCCATCCAACCCCGTCCACTGTCTGTTTGTCTTGTGTGCATTTCCCATCGCCTCACTTCTTGTGCCAACTGTCTGGTTTGGAAAAGAGAAGGAAAGTCATAATGCCATTTAAGCTTTAAATTTCCCATCTTTCCCATTTCCCAGTGAAACCTGCATTTATCAGGACATATTTTACCAATATTTACCAGCAAATTTCTCACCTGGTAAATACCAAGCAGGAACGCTGATGATAACAAGCTATGTCTGGTTTTGTATATGACTTTTGACAATAATTATTTTCACTGGATTTCCCATCTTAAGCTTCCAAATCATAGTGGTAATTTTTTGCGAATATGTAAAATAGATATTTTTGAAACATCTAAAAATCCTTCCGCTTAATTCCGCAAGTAAGCCGGTGCAAGCAATCAAATGGCCAATGCACAAAATATAAAATACAACTTGCGTATGTCCTTTCATATTTGGTTTTATGGGTGGAGTATTGCCTTGTTCAATTTTTATATCTGTTCTATTAATAAAATTTGGCCACCATTCCAGTATTCCAGCAGTTTCAATTATCGAGTACTTGTTGAGTAACGACAATGGTATTAAACCTTGTAGCCGAACGACTAAGACAGGCTTTGTGTACGCCAGCGTTTCTACATCAGAATGATTTCCGGATATTTTTAGATTCCGTGAAATATCCTGAGCCAAATAATTTGGCAAAAGCCAACCTGTTTTGTTGCATTTTCGTGAATCGTTAATAATCAACTCGTTTTGATTATTCCAAAATCTGATTCCTAAAGAATTCATCTGAACTGGATTGTCATATTTCCATTCAAACATACCAGATCTTACTAATGGGCCCAATAAGTCTATTGGTTCAGTGTACAAATCATACATTTCATGATGCATTTGGGAATTGTTAAAAACCATTTCTTTCAGGTTATCTCTACTGTTTTGAAAATAATAAGCTTCAGATTCTCCAAAGCCGTAAAATTCATTGTAGCCTGTTTCAAAAGTGTGTGCATCTAGCTCTTTATATGCAAAACCATCAAAATCCGAAAGGTAATAATTGAATTCCGAAATTCTAGAAAAAATGCTAAACTTGTCTTCCAAGAGCTCTGTTACATTTTGGTACGATACTTGCTTTCTCGGAGTTACCACTTTGTACACATTTTCACTTTTAAATGCATTACTTATAACCAGACCTGCTAGAAGGGTTCCACAAATAGTCAGGTTGAGTTTATCAACATGCTTATTATTTTCGGGAAAAGGACCTCCTTGTTCTCCAAAAACTTTAAAAATACTTACAATGCAGCTCAGGGGGTGGCTAATCCAGAATCCGAATGAAAAGTACATTTTCCAGGACAGTTTTGCATGCTGATTAATAATATCATGACCATTTTCCCTATGGGCATGTGTGTTGAAGATGCCATTTACGCTAATGCTTAAGAACGTGAAGCATCCTGTCCATCTTTATGTCATGAGCTTGCATTCTTAAGCATTACGGTAAATAGCAACCACAACACACATGGTTTCACAATTAGTGTAAATTAAGACCATGTAGTCGCTTATTGGAACTGATTGGGACCAGTCTGCGCTAAACCAAAAAGTTTGCCTTGACATCCAAGTTGCCAAAGATTTAATGTCATATTCATTTAAAATTATGCTTGTGTCCACCAAAATATTTATTTTTGACATGGAACTTGATATAGTATATCCAAAACACTTAATGCTCCGAAAGATCTGAGTATGTTTTCCAACTTTGAACACATTTTTTGGCATGAACAAATCCACTTGGACTTCACAAAGCCAAGGTTTTGATGATGACGAAAATAGTGTTGGGTTTATTCCCACGCAGTATCCACTATTTTCATAAAATGTGGATGAAGGTGTAAAAAGATGTGAAATGTGACACTTGTGTGTGTTATCCAAGGAATCTTCTCCTGTGAAATTGCCATTTATTTCAGCCAAATATTCACTTGGGGTCCAAATAACGTCTGTTTTCAATGTATTGTATGTACTCAGTTTATATTGTATTGCAAGTT
>JAQFZG010003207.1:0-14193 GCA_034695465.1 Entomobrya nicoleti | reverse complement strand
CATGGTAGATTACAATATTCGGATGACCTTTGCACTCCAACAGGATTTTGATCTCATTTTGGGCCTCCTTGCGTTGATTGTAGTTATTTATGATCTTCACAGCAACCGGAATGTCACCAAAAGTTCCTTTGTAAACTTGAGTGCTTCCAGAACCTGAGCCTAGTAGTTGATCTTTGAAGTATACGATTTCATGTTTGGGTGATGGATCAACAGTAGCATTTTTCTGTTAAAATATACATTTTTCGTTTTATTAGCTTGTTCGCCAATATCAGCTGAAAATTCAGTTGAATCGAATTTTATGTCTATGAACTAACCAAAATAAAACCGTTTTGCATATGCCACAATATTAATGGTTCCTTTTCATTTTGCATGACATGTTGAATGACATTTTCATTTATGTGGTTTTTGAGAAAAGTTTCAAAATTCTCAGCCATCAGCACCTGCAGCTTATTAAGCTGGAAGTCGTTACCTTGGAAAGTAACCATATGTTTTAGTATTTTCGATTGTGATTTTCTGTCCAAACTGTTCCATGATTTGGCTTTTCCTAGTAGTAGTTCCCTCAACAAGTCTAAAGGGAACAAAAAATATGCACAATGTTTACTCAATTACAGGATAAGTGAATTTTTAGCAAATTTGTTTATAAGACAAACTTTCAGCTTTCTCCCAGTCAGATAAAAGTGAAAGTTGTTCCACAAGTGCTCCCAAAGTTGCCGTTTTGGGATGACGTGATCTCCAATCAACCAAAACTTCAATCATCCACATTGAGCCATTCATTTTTTCATCATTCAACTCATTATCTATAGTATTTCGAAATTCTGGAGACGTTCCAAAATATTCTGCTAAGTAGACTCTCTGCGCGGGTGTTTTATAGTCCAGTTTTTCGATAACATTGAGAAGCTCCTCAAATGTGCAATCTGTTCAAATATTATTAACAGTGTATTTAATCCTTAAGTCGAATTTAATTTAAGTTCAAATTATAACTACTTTATTAACAAAAATTTTACTTACCTCGGTCACCAATCAGTATTTCAGCCATGGCTTCAAATTGTGAAGGTAAAAAAATAAACCACGTTGAAGGCCAAGCTAATTCATAAATATTATGTTATTATTATCACACCAAACTGTTGAACTATTTTTACACGAATCGAAGTCGATAATTTACTTACATATTTAGTGGTAGCAACTTTTGTTGGCTCGTACTATGAAGAAAATTAATTGTCGTATTTATTTTACTTGTAACTTTTAATGAACGTAAGAATTTGTTTATCAAATTCAATCTTTGGTGAACTGGAATAGCAATGAATGGTATTAAAAATGGACCTGTAAAGTAGCTGTGTTTTATAGTACTCCTTGTTGAGAAAAATAAATGCATGAAGTGTACTTTGGCTGAAGTGCAAGGTACATACAAACATAGCGCAAGTAGGCCTGGTGGTAAATGGCTTTTACCGTGGAGACAACACGTGGAAGCTCAGCAAAGGCAGCCATTTCACGGGCCGCGTTTTGTATTTAATTTGGTGTTGTGGTACTGCATGCTTTTTCTTATGTTATGTTAGACTGACGTACTTAATGAACCTGTTGAGAGTATAGAGTGTACACACAGGTGTATTTATGTCTGTGTGTTGAAGGACGGATTGTATTTCAGCTTTGCTCAAGGATAGTAGCTGGACAAGTGGGCGTGTAGTTTTCACCACTGAAAGCTAAGTTTGGGCATATTAGGATATTGAGCTAGTGAAAAATCTTCCACTTGAAATAAAAAGGGGTACTTGGGATGGATGTGAATGCAAGGCTGTAGGTTTTCACATATGAAATGCTGAAGCTGATGTTAACTTCTTAAGGATCAAAGGAAATTGTACTCCACAACAAGAGGGTTTTTAGTATTTTCTGTAATACATATTGTAGGTTATTCTAAGTATTATAATATTTATGTTAGAATGAGGCTGCTAGAGTGTGAATTTTAAATATATTATTAAAAATTTAACAAAATTGTGTAACAATAATTATAACAATGATGAAATAACTAATAAATTTACAATAATAAGGAGCTACTTTTAACAATTGCAAATCTGTAATTTTAAATCATGTGGAAGTTGCTAATTTCATAATCGTTTTTGATGAATACTGTGTGTTGGTGTAAAATTATTTGATTTCCGTGAATTGGACCTATACTTTTGATTTTTTAACAGGATATTAGTATTTACGCTTGTCGAAGATGAATATTTGGAAATGATTCGTTGGATTGAAATATTTTTACGATTCAGTTTACTATGTTTGCCAAAAGTATTAATTTTTCATTACAACTTAACCCATTAAAATTTAATTGGTGAATTGTAGGATTTGAAAACTGCTCTCATAGCATTTTATAAAAACGTATTGTCAAATTCATGAATTTATGTGATTATGAACTCAATAAAAATCCTATTTGGGTAATAATTAGTTTGCTTACTAATAAAATTCATGATTAAAAAAATCAGTATGGCTATTTTGTATCATTGTTTCAGTGTCTGTGTTTCTCTTAGAACGCACTATTATACTAACGAAGTATTTGTTTAAATAAAGATGGTGTAATTTTATTTTGAGCGTTACTACATAATGTTTATGTTATTAACAATATTAACACACCAAATACCTTTTACACATTTACAATATTACTTTTTGAGTATTATATGTGGATTTATAACTAGATTTTTGGCCATTTACTCCACCTTTTTGTTACATCTAGTGTACTAACTGTTTCTGTAGTTGGCCATAAAGATGTACTGCTGTCTTCAAAGAAAGACTTCAAATAT
The DNA here is from genome assembly GCA_034695465.1 of Entomobrya nicoleti. NCBI lineage: Eukaryota > Metazoa > Arthropoda > Collembola > Entomobryomorpha > Entomobryidae > Entomobrya > Entomobrya nicoleti. The sequence continues at coordinate 11,407 of JAQFZG010003207.1, read as the reverse complement.
GACTCAATGGTAAGCAATTTGTTATCTTTTGGGCATACTGACACATGTTCTCCGTACATTTGCTCCCTTTCCCATGTCACCTTCTGTTCTTCAGTCCACTGCCCTTGATAGTTATCAAACACACTTTGTAATGTTCTATCCTCCCAATCCGAATGATTATCCGCTTTCCTAACAATTCTTTCCTGAAGTTCCCTATCCCAAGTCACCTTTTGAATACCAAATATATCTAATGTTTTACCAGTTGGATATTCGCTAGAGCAGTAGGGATATTCCAACCGCTTATCAACAAGTAAAAATGCCATGCACATTTCATCCCTTGAAGAAAATCCAGACAAAATGGTCCTATTTCCCTTATTTCGCATAACACACTCAACTCCCAATTGATCCCCGGGTAATACTTCGACACGCTTTTTCAGATGTCTCATTTGTTGAAAGTTAAAGTTCCGGTTATCATCTTTTTGTATAATTGGCAGTTCCGTATTTCCTCGAAAGTGCCTCAACCGTATTTTATGTGTAGCCATATGAGCGTGTAACAAGGTTGCATAAACATTCATCCCACCACTTTCAGCTAACATTTCTGATGTACACTCCGAGCTACAGAGACCACCCATTTTAAAGCTGGACGTATTTGGGGGCACCATGTACAAGCCAAGTGTACCCGCTCCAACCAACAAAAGACTGGCTTCCACTGGCTTTATTTCTGAAGAGTACCAAATATCCACTCCGCTTTCAATCACTAAATTGCTAAGCAAATCAGGATTATCGTAGTGACTTTCCAGCATAAAGTACTCGTCTTCAGTTTCCCCAATAGGTATACCCATGTGTTTAGGTAGAACAAATGTGTCTCCACCTTTGCTCCAGGCGTATATCATTTCCGTGCAGAATTGGAGGGGAAGTTGATGAGTGTTTTCGAGATAGCATTCTTCGCCCCGGTATTCCAGAAAAGGTTCGAACATAATGGCTGGACTAATTTGGAATGGGGCTACACAGCGGTACATAACTTGGTGATGTACGTGACGTTTTGACAAAGAATCCGCAAAATACGGAGCGTACTGTTAACAGGAATAAATAAAAGCATTAATAAAACTATATATGATTAAATAAACATTAAATTCATGATTCTGCTGAACTCTTTACCCCAACAATATGGTGAGGCCTTGTAAGCTTGGGTGCTTTTCGAACATTGCACCAATACGATGTATGTCTTGTAGCAGGAATTTGATATTTTCTAGAGGCCCTCCAAGTTTGAAGCTCATCTTCAGATGTTCCAGTAGAACGTAGGGAAACTTTTGGATCAAATATATACGCCGGAATATGTCCATCTTGAATAAAATGCATGACGTCTGGAAGTTCCGCAATTAATTTGACAGATCCCCATATAATGTAAGTCAGGTCATCCTAAATGAAATTAATTTTAAAAATATGGTCAATAAAATTGTGTCATAATAATTTGTAAATATGTTGAAATCTGTGTTTTTAACTTACATTGATACAAATACTTGGGGGATCGTGTTTGCAATTGTTGAGTTGCTTTGACACAACAACTGTAACATTTGAGCCTTCTTTTCCCTCTAATATATTCACAGCATCTAGTATCCAGCCTGTTTCCTTTGAACGTATTTCAATTGTGTTGTTATTTTTTCCAAGCGTATTAAAAAGTTTATATGGCCCTCCCAGGTCACCCTTGATAACCACCAAGTCAGCGCCACACACATTTCCAGTTTTTGATAAACCCAATGCCAAGTTTAGCTTTTTACTTGCAACACTTTTCAAACTAAATGTGACGATTGATTTGTTTGAATCTACTGTCCATTTTAAAACTTCCGATGAATCAAGTGGTTCTCTTTGCCTGTACTCAGTCCCTGTAGTTGTGGTGTCAATCAAATTTGATATTTTTGCTTCAAGTTGTGTCACAATCAAATTATATGAAAGCGTCAGCAGGAATAATTTGATTTGCCAGCTGGCAAAGTTGTTGAAAAGCATGTTGAAAATAGTTGATGGCGTTCTCACAAAAATATACAGCTGCTTTCGGTTCTACAGCTAAACAATGAATGTAATATTTTACAAACTACTCAGTTTGATTTTATGTCCACTATTTTGCTTGAATATTTACAATGGCAACAGGATTTTAATGTTGTATTCTAAAGCAAGCTTCCTTTTTTAAACTAATGTTGGACTAACCAATAACGCACAGAAATGCATAGACACGCAGTCATTCTAAATCGTATAACATGCATACCTAAGCATGCATGTTTTCAATGTAGAATGAATGAGCATTGGTAAATCCATAGATGAACTAGGCAAAACCGTATTTTTATTTTTGTGTCAAAGGATTAGATTTTTTTTTAAGTTTTCTGGGAAAAAGGGTTGATTTTCGTCTGTCTGTTAAATATGCAGCTGTAATGGATATTTAACCATTAAGGACAGGACTATATTCATGCAAGTAGTGATTCCTAAATCGGATTATGGTCACACGTGCATTCAAAATTTAATCTTGCTATTTGTAAACCATGAAAATTGCTTCAACAATAAGCTCAATTTTGAGTAAAAAACTTTTACCTTGCAACTTCTAATCCGTCGTAATTAGGAAATGCATTTTAAGTTAAACTTAATACGTAGCGAATAATGAATAAATTGTAATTGTAAAATTTAACTAAATTATATACGGCTTTGAGGTTTGAAAATTGATATATATTCTAAACTTCTTGCTCTAGGCACCGCCCTAAAATATAACGAAATCCCAACACGATTTTTATGAAAATACTGTCCTCGTTATTGTATTTTTGTTGATGCTAGCTTATATACCAAGTTAAATCAACAAGAATCTATTTAAACGAGAAAAAACTTTAGTAAAGTAATTTGAAATCTTTTTTGAGGTTAATGGCAACAGATACTGAAGATGTAAAAAACTGTTTGCAAACGAGGTAAGCCAAATTCTGGTATTTTCCAGAATGGGCTTAAGATTATTTCGGAATTTGTAAAAATTGCTTCAATTGTCAATTAGGGCATTCAGTTTGTAATGAAGCTTTAATTTTCTCGAGACGTCTGCTTAAATGCTCAATGCATGCATACTTGTGTGCTTGTTGAAAGTTAGCTCAAGGTTTTCCTACAGTACTTTTTAAGGGTAATATTAAATATGACTTCGATGCCTTAAACCAAGGTATAGGTACTCAAGTCGTTTTACTACAACCAAGTGTTTTAAGTGTAAATTGTGTTTAGAATATTATTCGAAGGAATAAGATTTTGGGCAGCAACAACTACGTCTTAACTTTTAAAGATTATGTTTTTCTTTATTAGAACAGTTCTCTGGTATGGATTATGTTTCAAACTCTTTGCATGTGTATGCATACATACGTAAAATTTACAAGATATTTATTTGGCCTACCTGTACACGTTGTATTTCAAAACAGGTATAAAAAGGCGAGTCATACGTTCAATTGACAACAGTCTTAATTCTCCTTCAAAATAAATCACCAGACCGTAGCATATCAGTAGCAAACGTGTGGTATATCTTTAAAGAGGAAATCAACATGAAGATATTTCTGGCTTTGGGAGTTGTCCTATCAAGTTTGTCCGCTATTGAAGCTTGTCATGGATGCGTTGGTAAGTTAACCTCTGTTTAAAGTTTTTATGAATTTTATTTCGTGATTTAAGTTAAAGTTATTTAATGGTTTGGTCTTTAATTTTATATTTGTTTGACAGAATCAACCAATCGCAACAGCGACGACCCTTTTGGATCCAAGCGTATTTCGTCGTCAAAATTGCAACAAATGAGTTGTGTCAAGGAATCCTCAGCCCCAAATCATGACTCGTTTGACCTGACTATTGTGGAGGATGGAACTCCATACAATTGTGTCAAATTAAGTCCCACTGACTCTGATTTCGATCACATGATCAAGTACCCCGTTGCTCCACCAAAGCCTGATGGAAGCCCGGAGTCATTTAGTTACACGCGTCTGGGTTCAGAAAATGAGATGATTGTCAATTGTATCCAACCGGGGACAAAGATGGATGAAATAATATTTTCCGCAGCGAAAGGCTACTTTCCAGTGTTGGACGTTAAGCAAAATAAAAAGTTTATTTGTATTCGTTTAGCGGTCAAACTTGAGGGTTTGTTGAGACGTGTGGCCAGGGCGTTGTCAAAATCTTGTTAGCTTGATAATACGATATATATAATCCAAATTTTTACTCTAAAAATACTTCCCTAAATTATTCTGAAAGTGGAAAAGATGTGTTAATAAAAATTTAATGTTTTGTATAAACTCGACAACTTACTTCATATCTTGAGTTGGAATATATCCGATTTTTTATAAAACTAAAGTTTGATGGGAAATTAAGCCAATCTTAAACCAAAATTACAAAATAAGTTTACTCTTTTAATTGCATTTAGGAAAACCAATTTTCATTGTGCATTGGCTGACGATGCAATCTGTATATTAGCAAAGAGATAATTTGATGGTTGGAAATGAAGCCCATGTTAAACCAAATATAAAACATAAGTTCATTCTTTTACTTGCATTTTAACAACTATGCCTTAATTCATGGTACAATCTATATATTTACAAATGGAACTTCAGCATAAATTTCGGCACCATTCCCACTGTCGTCCATTTCAATTTCAACATTTACAAGAACAGGTCTTTTTGAAAGCTCCATTTTACAAATTCTATTTAACACGCGTGATTAAATATTTAGTAAATATTTTATTTAACAGCTATAAAAACTGAACTTTCAGCTAATATGTCAAAAATATTATGTCAATATTTCTCAAGTCATCTGGTTTGAGTTATGAAAGGAGGCTTAAAAATATTAGTCTTTTTCTAGGCTCGGGATATTTTGTTGTTCAGCTTACGATGAACAGAGAGTATTCAATGCAATGTACAGAGTTACTCGAACAACGGCGAGAAATCTCCCCTTTGCTTACTTGTTCTCCTTTTTGTTAGCTAGTTTTCTCTATTGAAATAGAAAGCATTTAAAAGGTCAGTTCTTTTTACAGTGCATTATAATTTAATTTAAGTACAAATTTATTTCATAAGATATTTATTAAGTTGTGTTGAAAACTACATGAAACATTTGTTTACGAGAGACAACTTATGTAATCAAACGGATTGTAGCGTAAAGTGTACTGGCAAAAGTAAACACGGATGAAATATGATTATAGAATACATATATGTGCCAATGGGCTTGCATAGATTACTTTGGACAATCAAATATTAATTGTCAAACAAATAGCACTGGGTTATTTGTTGATTCTCTTTAGAAGTATAAAATTCGGTAGTTTTTCCAAAGAACAACATTTTTTGAAAAGATGTAAAATTTACATTTTAAACTTAACAACAACTTTGTTTCCGTAAATGTAAAAACGTCCACACAAGCACAAATTACCATGAATAACGAGCAATACTTCACGTTGGTAAAATACATGTTTAACATTTTGGTAGCAAGCAGTTAGTTTTACTAATCAGTAATAATACTCTATCCGAAGAAAAACCTCCAATGGTGGTAAAGTTTTGATCATTTGTGAATTTAAACAATTCTTAGCACTTTCTTAAAGAACCAGTAAAATTTACACCTTAAACTGTTTGATACACAATATGTATTAGTACATCATAAAAAGACCACACAAAACTTAGGATTGCCATTCCTTGCGCATATTCTCGACGGTTAAAAATATGATGGCAAGCATTTTTACTTGATGAACGAACCTGTAAGGTTTGCGATTACCGATTAGTCTGGTCACGATTCTTGCTGAATGGTCTGGTATGAATAATATCATATTTCTAGTCGTTGAAAGACAGACTTAAAACAATGTACTCCAGTCAGTTTATTCTATTTTTTTGTTTGCAAGCATATCTTTTCAAGAAAAAGAAAATAAAAATTCGAATTTATGTGTACCGAATGTAACGGTATTTGGGTTATTTTGTAAAAATACAGCTGCCATAGACCGCAATTGAATTTTTTTGTGAACCTTTCAGATAAAAAACTTTCATAGCAAAAAGCCGAACCACACTAAAGTCGATTCAATTGTAGTTCGCCATTTTGCTTCAAAAATAGAACATACAGGTGATGTGGGGAACTATCGGCTAAGTAATTATGGTATTTACTTTAAAAAAAGCGTTTGAAAAAGAACTACTGATTTTTATGCTTAAGACAACCATGGCAAGTATTAATGTTCTTGTATATTTTACACCTTCTACTGTTTGTTGAAAAAGTCTTTGTCACAAACGCAAGTCAAATGGTGTCCATTTTTAACTTCACCTTAGGAAGTCCAGCAGGCCTCTTTCCCGTTTTTAACTTGTCCGTTTCTTCTTTGCCGGCATAACCATGTTCTCGAATGTACATTGTTACTTTGCCATCTTCTGTAACTTTTTTCCTTACAAATGCCGCCACTTTCTTCTTTCACATCTCCATCGCCGTTATTAAAGTAGTCCAACCAGACTATTTTGTCACTGTCCATCAAGATTACTGACCAAATATTTGACAGTATAACATATAATTCATACATCACACTAACCAAGTATTTATTTGAGTAGTTAGACTAAAGCAGTTGAAGGGTTTTGTTCAAGGAACAAACATAAAACACATACGGATAGGGAATGGTTGGGAACATAATAACACGAGCAAAATATTATTTTTGTAAACCAGCTATGATATATGTTAAATCCTTACCAACTTCTTCCATTTGATTTTATACTTTTTATTAATAAGCTGACAAATAATTGGACTTATTTGAGTACAGAATCTACTCCAGCTGGAAGAAAAACGGTAGATATATATAAATGCGACATGAATTCAGAAACTAAAATTGTTATTCAATCGATTCTGTCAAAATACAATTAGGTTGGGGGAATGGGTTAAATCGATTTCGTACTTGCAAACCCAATTAGAAATGAAAGTGAGTCGACTAGCAGTTTAGTGTTGTCACAATCCTCCATTCTCGACTCTTTGTAAGCATCTCCAACTTCTACACAATATCTTTCTTCTAATAGTATCGACTTTTGCTTTAGTTTGCAATTTTTGTTACCATGAGGAGATTTATTTTTAAAACTTTTATCGAACTACGTATTCTTTTTGATGATTTGATGAAATAAAGAACAACTACTCGAATGTGACGTACTGTACACAATTATACATTCTTAACGTGAAAATATTTTAGTCATGTCATTTCAATTGCGTGTATTTATTTAATTGCAACCTACCCTAACCATTTATTTGCAAACATTTACGAAGTTCCTTGAATTCAAATAGAAACGATGCCTTGTGAATGGTGACGCAGCGTTAATTTAAAGATCTTGCTTCAGCTCCTAAAACATTAAATTTTCACTTGGTTTAAAGACCGATCAAAATTCTTGAATTTTTTCCTAGAAACGAGCATAAGAATAAAATGGTTTCACTCAAGAGTCGTTTCCTGACGACAACAAACATAATTATCTAAAACGCTGATTATACGATTATACTTAAAGCCTAATTACTGCCCAAATGATTCATTGTTTTCATCATAACTTAACTCAATATTTATTGTTGGTAAATTATACTTTGACATTAATTATTGAAGAAAACCTAAATTTTTTATATTAAGATTGTGAAATAATATACTCTTGAACGTAATGATTAGATTTCAAGCTGCTTTTTGCGTTTACTATTTGGTGACAGTTTGTGATGTGTTTTCAGACGAAAGTTGTAAGCTCTCTCAGAAACCGAAGCTGCAGATAGTTTTTGTGGTTGATTTTGCATTGAACAGAGACTTCTTTCCAAATGTTCAAAGTGACATTGCATACAATGTTGCCAAATTAGTCAAAAAGAACTTTGAAGCGGAATTTGCTGTAACTGGATTTTCGGACTACACCGACGATGTCCAGCCAAGGTCTATCGATAATCCGTAAGTTAAATAAACCATTCATCGATTTTAGATTGGATTTTTGAGAAATGTCACATTTATATTTTTCTACCTAGCGACGCTTGCTACTTTTTATTGCATGAGTTCACAACGGATGAAAACAAAATCAGGTCAGAGATACGGAAGGATCCTCTCAAGCATCAGGATTCCAATTCAGGTGATAACCCAGATCGACACGACAGTGTTACAACAGCAATGCTCTTTTCAGCGGTGGACAAAAATTTATTGTGGAACAAAGGCTTTTATGATTCGAGCGGGAAATTGGTTAGAAAGATAATGATACCAATGGTATTTGTTGGCATAACCACAAAACTAGAAAAACCTGGTAACCGAAATATTCCTAAAGCAGATGGAACCGACACATGTAGTAACGCCCTTATACCAACATTTACTCAACTGGACCGAGTTTTATTTGAGCATCAGTTTGCCGTTGTTAATTGCATAACAAATCGTGACAACGGTAAATTAGGACTTACGGAAAATATTTATAGAGAAGCATTTGGTGAAGGCATTTTTGTCCCACACTATGAAGTTGTATTTCCCAAACCTGGACAGATATTTGATCCAGATACCAACTACAATTATGAAGATTTTGGAAGACAACTTTATGAAGTTATAGCAAAGGAAGTTATGGAGTGTGAATGGGAAGATCCGATTGCTTATAATACTCTGGGTTTGTGAGATTTGAAATCCTTCACCTGATTTAATTTGCTATATACATAAATGTGTCCTCATAAATAAATGTGTAACATCCATAGCCTAGCGGAAATGTTTGTGATATTCCGATCATTTTAATATTTCCTTATAGATATATTTGTAATGTTATTACTTTATTAATCGGGCTACTTAGAAGAAACTGAAGAATATGAATTTAAGCTTAAAGTATACGATGCCTTTCCACTTATGTTTAAAATATCATATACAAACGTCACCTATTTCAGATTTGAAATACACTCCCAGTTAATCTGTACATGAAGCAAATGAATTGGCAGCATTATATTTCTGCCAATAAAGATTCTAAATTTTGTAGTTGAGTAGCTAAGTTTCCACAGGATAAAATATTTTAATAGGTTTTTTTAGAAATTATTCAAAAAGGTAGAAATTCAATTACATGACCATAAAAATTGCAAGAGAAAATCTTTAGAGAGAAAACTAAAACACTACGTTTTAGCGCAACAAACGGAATATGATGATGGTTAATTAAATGTCTCAATCACAATTCATCTCTAAGTAATTTGTGTATATCCTTAATTCCATCATATATTTCACTAATTTCATCCGCACATGTTCGACTTTCTAAGCCTCTCGCCTGCTGGTATTTTTCGGTTGTCGTTTGTGGTGTAGTAGTTGTGTCTACATTTTCAATTGGTTTGGATTGTGGAGCTTCCTCACCGTCAAGTCTCACATAAATCAGGCCTTTGTATAAATTGGGCTCCTTTTCAGAGGGAAACTTGTCATCATCAACACAGCCAAGGGGTTCAGTCAAGTTAGGATCGGCCGCTTGAAGCCACTTGCACAGTGGGTAATTTTTGTTACAGAGTTCAGTTCCACAATAGCATTTAAAAACTTTCTGCCGTTTGGTAGTATGTCGATAGCTAACATCTTCGAGGAGTTCACAAGTATCAGACTTATTTATGTTTTGATAGTGTAAAGCGCTAACCATGCCTGGTGCAACTAGACGCCATTTCTTGTGAGCTGGTTTATCTTTTGTCTCTTTGACTTGTTCGTAACTTTCAAAAGCCTCAATTGTAATATCCCATGTGCAAGTTTTCACTTTATCGGCCTTCTGTACCCAACGTTGAAGGTCGGCATTTGGAATGCCTAAACAACCACGGGGATGCAAGGTGTCGTTTTCAGTTATACGGTTCTTATCAGTTGGGTTATATGCGCAGTAATGGCATCTGTCTGAAACGTGAAATTTAAACATGTTGAGAAAATTTTATACGAAATTTAGTCGATCAAATTTGAATTGATGTATGTATATTTTAAAAAGTATTTACGGTCGGCGTTGGTAAAGCCTTTGAAGTATATGACTATCAGGATTGCCTGAACAACAAAAATATTTAAAATGGATATCATTGTAGTAGTGTACTTCGAGTGTAAAAAAACTTATTCATTTGGTTTTGGAAAATTGTAGTTGCTTCGTTAATAGAGTTCACAAAGGAATGAGCACAATAGTATTTATAGTTTATAGTTTTTATACTTAACATTCCAACAGGTCGTAAATAAAACTAAAATAAAACAAGATAAAAGGTTATATAAGTTAAGTTTTTATATTTGTTCTGTTGTCAATCTATTTCTCGTCGGAAAAATCGCTTAGGTGATATGTTACACAATTGTACATAATTTATTTCATTATCATATCAAGCGCTCAATAAAATTTGTCTACGAATTAATGTACTTATCTTGTTGTTTATTACGTATTGTCGAGTCATTGTTGTTTTTAAAACGCTGAATTTTTTAGTATGGATTTGCTTCAATAACTTAAAATCCTAAAATGAGGCCTAGACATAATCTAAACGAACTTACGGTTATGGATCCTAAATAAGATTAAACAAAAGAGAGTTTCACGGTTTGTACAAAGTATATACTCAGATCAGCCATCATGAAATATTTTAACTGTATCGGTTTGAATTTAATTCCTACACTGAATGTAGCAGATTTTAAAATGTCAACTCTTTCAATATAATTGTATTTAACACTGTCGCATTTAATTCTTTTTATCTCCAATTTATGCAAAAAGAGATTGACGGCAATTACCAGACTCTTTTTTTAATGATTGAACAATAACACATTGAATAAATAACATTTTATTCTGTCGTGCTCTCAAAAACGTTTTTCAATTTTAACTATGTAACTACAGAGGCAATGCAAATTACTACAATTGAATTGCATAGTTTATTACTTCACTTTAAGGTTGTGTCGTATTTCTGTTATTCCGTTGTATAAATTTAGAACTTCTTACTCACAAAAACAACCATTCAAACTTTTTGCCTCAAAAGTGTTCTCAGTTTTAGATTTAGGAGTCATTCGAGCGTAAGCTATATTATGTACTAAACAACAATTATGTACTATACAATTCTTTTCTAAATAAAAATTATTGTCCTTAGCAGGCACGTTAATTGATCGGAGCTCTGCGTAAGATAGGTTTGAACTTGCAATTATTTTAACTTCATTTCGTTTCGGTTGAATTTGTGGGCCGTAACTTGATTAGGATTTAACCAAACCATGTGCTTGGTTAAATCTCAACAGCCTATTTTTAAGATTATTTAACTAAACCGCATTTTAAACCCATATTATTTTACCGGTTCATTTTCACACAAATTTGTGCGCTCTATTGGACTGCAAAAAAGGGATTCATTGGCTGTAATTTCATACGAATTCATCCAATCCTTATGGCGTTGAACGTGATGAACTCTAATGAAACTGTGGGTTTAATTTTAGAATTATTATGCATTTATAAGACCGGTTTAAATTGGATTCGTTGGGCGTAACTTGATTAGGATTTAA
>JAQFZG010003206.1:0-14193 GCA_034695465.1 Entomobrya nicoleti | reverse complement strand
GAACGTATTCATATAACCTGACATATAACAGTTCGACAAGGTCAACATGATTATCATAAGTGAAATTGAAATGACAATACAAGTAATATATGAACGTAATGTTTATTTTAGTGTCATCAGAGTAAGAAAGTATCATTTTATTTTTAATTGAATACCCGGCAGCTATACATTTCAAATTTATATGTTTTAAATAATCGGGCTCATATTAGGCCAATTGTTCCACATGGTGGTTCCTTATAGCCCATATATCCATACTTTTCTCTGAGAATGTTGGAAATTGTAAAGATTGAAACAACAATTAAATCTGTACCCACCGGTTTAATGAAATCCCAACTATTCATATATTAATAGTGCATATTTAGATATATTATTGTTCACATAATGTGCGTGCTAATGAATTTTTTTTTAATTGTATTGGACACAAAATTAATACCTATCCAATTACACGTAGTATAATTGCTTATCGAATATAAAGATAAAAAGATCGACAACATGTGAACACTTATAATTTATTATAATATGAGTAAAACAGTATTTCAGAGCTCAGAAAATAAATTTGTGATACAAGAATTTTTGCACGGATAGTATATTGTATGTAATAATGGAAAAATATTACACAAATAATTATTGCCTGCATTTAGATTTCATATTTTTTTCGGTTTCTCGATACTTAAAAGTCTGTTGGCATTCCCACTTTTGTTATTTCACTGTGAGACAATTTCTACATTACATTATACGCATTCAAAGGTCCTGCAAAATCTTAATCATCAAATACAATTGAAGTAAAAAACACTCTTTAATATTCTTAAACAGTTGACTTCATAATACAGTTTACATTTTTAATTCAGAGAGAGTAACATATGTTGTGGTTATAAGTTATAAGGAATAAAGGTTTGTTTTAATATTTTAGTTTTTATGCTAATTAAAATATTAAATTTGATACCGTATAGCATCTGAAATTCTTGTTTCAATCAGGCAAACAACTCGTTTAAGTCAAATTTAATCTTTTGAGTCAAATTTTGGAATGCTGCTTGCAGAAAGATAAGTTTTTCATTAAGCTGGGTAAAACCTTCAGTGTAATTTTTAAGGCTACTCTCTATGCCACTTTGAAAATTACTTTGGTTTTGAATGATTTGGGCAATTTGGTTCTGTTGATCGACAACCTTCTGGTCCAAAATTTGTACTAACTTATTATTGTCAGATGAAACTCGAGACAAATATAATAGACAGCTAGTGTAAAAGTATGGGGAGTGAGGATCCGGTCCAAATGACTGAATTTTGTAGGTAATGTTGGTTAATCTGTCGATGTTCAAGTTTCTTTGCATATTTGCGGAGTCAGGCGAACGTCCGGCTGCAATAAATTTAGGGCTCCACATATTCTCTGAACAATCTTGCTCAACATATGCCAGTATGGCGTTATGGTGGTTGTTAATAGACCAATTATCATAGCTGTGCACATATTCAGGAACGTTCACACATGAGCATACGTTATGATATCTTTCCAGTACCTGAGGAGGAGGTTCTATGCGATATATCCTCCCATATTTATAATAGACTATGTCAACGTTGAGTTTATCACCACCTTCTCGTTCATTACAAGTGTGAAAGGATGCAATATATCCAGATCTCCCCATTCTGTGAAGAGGTATGTAGTCAAGGCTTTAGGAACTTTAATAAAATTTTGCCAAACTATTAAACTTACTGTGTTGCGGATAAATGTATGTCTCCTGGCATATATTTTGCTGTCACGGTCGAATAACAATCCTGATGATTGTAGATAACGAAGCACGTATCTGTTTTAATAGAGTAAGCAAGCGCTTGTTTGCTTGCTGGTATATTGATACAGGCCGCAGTTGAATTACTTGACCAAAACAAATCTAAAGAATTTAAACAACAGAATATCTTAGAGTACATTTAACAAAATTTTTTAGAAAAAACTTTTTTAATACGAAGAAGGAACCTGTGAAATTGTTTCGCTTAAAAAGTTGAATACTGACTCCAGAGACACCAGAAATAATCAAAATATTTCCGAGAAGAAATACGTATAGAAGCAGTGATACCATTGTGTTGCCGCGTTTTTTAACTTTTTGCACAATAATGTTTGTTTACACATTTATGAGCTTAAGTTTACAACGGCGACCTAGTACACTCGTGTAAGCACCCAATTGTGAACTGCTGGATGTCTAAACTAAGAAAGATCAATAATAAGTATGTTTTCATGGGATGGGCTCTTTCAGCATAATCAGCCGTTACTAAAAAGCACGAATGCAAAAAGCATGGATGACTGTCCACAAATTCTCCTAAGTAGATATCCTGGAAGTGGTAAAAATGAATCATAATCACGACCTAATTTTAGTAATATGCTCTTTCTTAGATAACAGGAAGTGGTTTTTGATGAAAAATATGTATCGCATGCTATGGTAAATAGTACGGTGAATATTTGCATTACAAATATGTTTGATAATAGTTTATTTGTTATACATTGAATTTCAACTATACAGTTTTCATGTTATAAGCATTCTTACGTCTTGTTGGCAAACTTTGCTTAGAAGAGTGTTTTGGTGTGGTGCTGATATTTATGATTTTATTGGACTTAAAAGTTAAATAAGTTTACGATCACGAAGAATAACGAATGTGGCGTACGTAGCTCTGAAAACTCACAAACGATTATATATAAATTTTATTTTCAATTAAGGTTGCGGTCGTATGTTTAGGAATGTATTATCATTCATGATTCAAATAAGTTATTACGTCGGCTTACGAAAAATAAGAAAAAAAGGTGCGCTAATATGGATCTCCAAAAAATCTTAAAGATAAATTGGTAAGTTTAATTTGTAAACATGAATTTGTTGTACGACAAATGCTGTAATAAAGGAAACAAAGCCTAAACCAAAACCTTAATAACTTCCTACTCTAATTTTACAAACAGCTTCTAGAGGTCAAATTTAATTTTGTCAGTAAAATTTCAAAATTCTTAACAAAACCCTCAAACTTTTCAGTGAATTTATTGAAGTCCTCATTCTGTTTCTTCATAAAACCCTCCATGACGTTTTCAAATTTATCCTGGTTTTGTTTCGATTGGTTATACTGTGTCTGCAACTCGTTAACATTACTGGCAAGGATTTGAATACGTTCTGTATCCACATCAACCCTACTTTCTGTTGTAATCTCAGAATTTTCCTCTCTTTCAGTAGATACCAACACCATATTATCGGTTGTCAATTGGGCAGAGATACAACTAGTTTGATAATAAAGAGAGTTTGGATTTGGTCCAATTGACTGAATCTTGGTTGTGGTTTTGGTCCCACTATCTGTTTGAACATGATCATGCATGTATCGGAAATCCATTGAATGTCCAGCTGGTATCAGCTTAGAATCCCATTTATCGACTTTACAATCGGGCTCATAATATGCCATCATGGAATTATGGTGGTTGTTAATAGACCAGGTATCCATATTTTGCACACATTGGGAAATGTTAACACATGAGCATACATTTTTATAGCTTTGAAGCACATCAGGAATAAAGGAACTGAGGTAACTAAAGGTATAATACTTGGTTATGTCAACGTTCAGCTGATTTCCACCTTCCTCTTCGGTACAAGTATGAAATGATCTAATTCGTCCATCTCGTCCAATGCTGTAAAAAATTGTTTGGTTAAACGTATTTAAAACTATCTTACAATACTATAACTTACAATAAGCAATTATTTTAAACAAACTTACTCGTATTCAGATAAGTTAATGTCTCCAGGCATATACTTCATACTCCATCGGGATTTACAATCAGGGTCATGATAGGCAATGAAGCATGTGTCTGTTCTGATAGAGTAGACGTTCGCGTTGTCACTTTTGGGAATATTAGTACAATCTGCTGTTAAATTACTTTCCCAAAGTAATCCTATCTCAAAAATAGATAAGTTTGAAAATAAAGTAAATTTGCAAAGTGGAGCATACAAAATTATAAAAGTTTTGCTTTAATCACCTGTAAAATTTTGGTGCTTATAAAGCTGAATATTTACTTCTTCCGCAACCGAAATTGTCACAATATTTAAGAAAACAAATAATCCAAAAATATGGCACTGTGTTGCCATTTTGGTACAGTGAATTTTAATACAGTAATAAATACGACAGTATATTTAATTCAGTAAAGCTTGTTTAGCTTCTAATATTCAACTAAAAATGTTTTAATAAATCTACACACGCATTCGTTTGATGCATATTTTCGTATTTTAAATGAAAAGAATCAAAAACGGACACCAACAAAAAATAAATGCTTGTAACTTATCATAAGAAGACATCCTGGATGTGGGAGAATTTAAGTGGAAATTGAACATTGCAAGTTTAAGTAAAAAACATTTACTAAGCTTGCAGGAAATTTGTGGCTTATTATAATAAAATAATTAATTATCAACTTTTGACTGATTAAGCCAAACGGAATAGCTAAAAACAGACTTCTTAATATGCTTTGACCAAAAATCTATTTTTTGTGGCAATAAAATAAATTATTTAACTCATAACAATGCCGACTGCAAAAGCGATGTTTATGAAAGCACAAACAGATTTACCACACCGACAAAAATGTTAGCAGAAACTTGTCTTAAAACTACAAATTTGGTTTTCCTTTTCTGCGGTCACTGTTGATCATTTAAGCCAGAGTTTTTTTCATTTTAGACTATTTCCATACACTCATGCATTCGCTTTGACAAATTTGCATCCGGTTATTAAACTTGATAAAACTTGCGGTTTTAATTGAATAGTTTAAATGACAATTTTAATGTTCAACCGATTTAAACAAAAACGATTACGAAGAAGACATGATATATTGTATATTTTGTGATTGTAATTTAATACATTTATGATGGTATGCATTATGGTAAATACAGCACATAGGGTATTAAATATGATGATCGTTTTTGTGTTTAGTCATCACTTTTAATACAAACAAATTAACAATTCATTTATTTTTATTTTATTCTCATGAAGTTTTTAATTTTTTTAAATTTATTTGATGATTAATTTTTCAGATTTATCTAACATGGTGATTATTTAACAGAAAAACTAAAGGTAAGTGGAAAGGAGGCATTACATTTTTGGCTGATTACATGGAAACGAATATTTAATTTTGATCCTAAGTTTTATTTATGAAGTTTTAGACAACCAGTGATTTTTTTATTACAACCAATCATGTTTTATGCACTTTGACACTTTGTACAGGTGCTATTTAAGATTCTTAGTGAACTTTCAACATTCCTCTGAAACTTTGTAATCTGCTCAGTAAGCTTACTAAGATTGGCGTTATGTTGATTGATAATACCCTCAATACCATTTTGAAATTTATCCTAATTTTGTTTGGATAAATCGAATTGTGTTTGCAGTTCCCCCACTTTACCAAGCAGAAGTTCAATATGTTCCTTAACACTCATGCTCATTTTATTTATTATTTTTTCTAAGTTTGTAAATAATTTTATCATTTAGCTGGATTTTTAATGATGATATGCTTAATCCGTAAATAAACGATCCGGTTTTCTTTAATTGGGAATTTGATATACTTTTTATTTTATTTTATATTTCAGCGAATATGACGATTAAGTTACTTTTTTACTATATTTAGTTCCGGTTTAATTGAACGAATGAATTTTAAAAAGTCAGGCCAATAGGTAACGACCTAATTTGATAACACTTTTCAGAGGATGAATATAAACTTATTTGATTAAAAAATTAAATATAAGCAAAGCAGAGCTGTTTGACTGTAAATGACATCTAGAGACTAATTTTAAAGCATTAAAAATTATAATCAAGCAAAAATTTGGTTGAGGTCGGATTTGATTTTCTGAGTGACATTTCGACATTGTTGTTCTAGCGCTGTAAATTTGTCACTCAGTTTTTTAATATCGTCTTGGTTTTTCAGCATTTCACTTCGGAAATTGTCAGCTTGAGTCTGCATTTCCACGTTTTTTGTGGTCATTATTTCCAATATACAGTTCAAAGTTTGGAAGGAGTCGGGATCTGGCCCAAATGACTGAATTTTGTACGTTGTCTTGGTTACAGGGTCTGTTTTTTCATGGCTATGCATAGATCTGGATTCAGGATTGTGCCCACCTTTTATAAACTTTGGACTCCATTTATTCACCGAGCAGTCTGGCTCGTAATATGCGTAAAGGGACTTATGGTGGTTGTCAATAGACCATTGGGACATATTTTGGACGTACTGGGGAACGTTGACACATGAGCATACCTTCTTGAACCTTTCAAGCACTTCTGGAGACAGATGTGAATTTTTAGACTTGGTTAAGTCAACATTAAGCTGATTACTAGTTTCCTCTTCGTTACAAGTTTGGATTGAATTAATAAAATCATTCCTTCCAAGTCTGTGAACAGTAATAAAGGTGTAAAAATTTAAATTCATTTAAAACTATGTCGCTTTGATTGTACTTTGTAACAAATAAAAGTATGAACTTACTCAGTTGACGATAAAATTATGTCTCCCGGCAGATGCTTCTCAGTCCTAACTGGCATACAATTTCGGTAGTTGTACGCAATGAAACATGTATCTGATCGGATGGAATAGGTATATCCAAGTTTATCTGCCGGAACATTCTTACAGCCTTTTTCTGAGTTACTTTCCCAAACCAATCCTATTTTTTAAAAAACATTAAAATTTCGCATACACTATACTGAAGCTTCCTCTTAAGATAAAACCTTTTCCGAATTACTATAAAACTTACTAGGATAATCTTCATCATGTTGATAAAGTCGAATGCTCACTCCTTGGGCACACAAAATAAATAAATTGCTCAGCAGGTAAAATAAATAGAAAATGAGCGTCGATGTTTGCATTTTTAGTCACAATCGGTTTTCACACAAAAACAGTTTTAGATTCACAATTTAAAATTCGAAACTGCTAAATTTCAGTACAAGACGGAACGTCAAGTTTGGGACTGCGACTCCTCAGCCAAAATGATTTAGAGATAGTAACTTAGTTAGTGCTCTGTCTTGTCTTCATAACAGTACACAAGACAAAAAGAAACGTACTGATGCACAATTAAAATAAAATCTACTAAATGGAAAATCATGTTGTGTAATATGTCAGCTTTAAGACATGTAAAAATCACTAATAAATCCTATACTTTAATTGAATGGTATTAGCTTACAATGCGGAAAAAATTTAAACTTGTGTGACTATTTAATCTAAGCGAAATGACTAAATTCCAACTTGTACTGCTTTAAAGAAGTAAACCAAAATGATTGTATTTAATTGAGGTTTGAATGAATGAATGAATTTTTATTGAAATAAGCAATAAAGCCATCTAGGCATGGCCTGTGAGGCAGACAGGTAACAAACATTACAAATATTAAATATTCTTGATTAGGTAATTAATTGAGGTTTAGTAGTCTACAGAATATTTTTGATTTTTTTTTCTTAATTTAAAAACGACTGCAACAATACCTAAACTTCGTGAAGTCTTTTTGTCTATGGTTCCACACCAATCATAGTTACCTGGACCAAAAACTTATTATGTTTAATAATAATGTTTTTAAATTTATTTTTAGGACTTTTTTGTTCAGACATACAAACGGACAGACATTTTTGTAGCAATGGATTTAATAGTACAAAGTGCCACTGCCGGCATTTTATATACCAGACTGGTGGATTATGCATCATAGCAGCTTAGGATTTTTTGCGATATCACTTCTTATTATTCAGGCGGTCTTCACAAGTATTAAGCTATAAACCTTAAAACATATGTCGCCAAACTTGCATGAAAAGCTTTATTTTGATAAGATTTGGTATTGCTGTCATGAGCAGAAGACTGTCACAAGTTGCATAAATGGCTTTAGTTTTGGATTAGATGAATTCAAAAATAGGTGAGGATTTATAAAAAACAAAGCAGTGCTAGTTGATGAACTTTTATGGTCAAGTATAAAGTTCGATGACACTTGGATTTTTATCTCTCTCGAAAAGGCCAATGACTTAGGATTAACAATAATAACAAAAAAAAGGGAATGTAAGATTAGTTTATTTGTCATTGACATTTTTGGTAAAAGTTTATTTAACTCTTGACAGCTGCTAACCTAGTTTACTATGCAGTTCCATGCGGAAATCTGTTTTTGTAAAAATTACATTTAAGTTACACATATACAAGTTATGATGCATATTTCAGATATACATTGCGATTAGGTAGGTTTATATTCTGATATTAAGTTATGGCACAAGAGTTGGGCCCACTCCATGATAAGGCGTTAGACGTAGAGGACGTAATGCTGAAAGATACATTTTTTCAGCACCCTAACACCCTTCGCATGTCAAACTTTTTCTAGCATATCGTGCGTATATTTTAAACATTGGAAGTCACACTGACCTTTCACTTCCAAAACTTTCTCAAGCGTTACCTTCGTTATGCATGACCCCTTAAATGAAAAAATGTACTCCAATAGTAAGAAGTTTATACCTGGTTAATAATTCATTTAATATTTTAGTGGAATTTTACCTGGAATTTCTTCATGAAAAGGTATTTTTATTTGTGTTTCCATTTTTTTATTTGTTTATAAAATGCAGTTTGAATATCTGTGTTAATGATTAATGGGAAGACGAAGGCTGGTGGATTTGTTGCATAGGTTAATTTTTTGGTTATGACAAATTATGTGAGAGATGAATCAAACACGTTTTATATTTTACGTAAGCTTTAAAGTGTTGATGGTTTTTACAAAAATAATGAATTAAAATACTGAAAGGGACATGATTCTGATGCTTAAAGATTTATTATAATATTTTGTTCTTAAAGAGTAGATAATCAATTTTCACTCTAATTCCCAATAAGTGCAAATATATTTGTATGTGTCTAGACAAAATTTGATAGCATAAAATGGAATAAAAATGCATAGCATAAAACATGCAAACAAGCAAAGGAGAATACGTGTAAATTTTAACTATTTCAGACATCTGGTGACTTAATTAAAAATCTAATTTTATTGTAAGCGTGCAAACAGCTCAAAACGACCAAACTTAAGTTGAGCAGAGAAATTTTGAAACTGTTGCTGCAGCTGTTTAATGGAATCAGTCAGCTTACTTAATTCGTCTTTGTGTCCTGTGGTACTCCCTTTAGCTTCCTTTTCTTCGGTTGTGACCTGAGAAGGATTGCAGCCAATTTGAAAGTAGGAAGAGTTTGGGTCCGGCCCTAATGATTGAATTTTGTACACTTTCTTGGTCAAATGGTCTGTTTTCTCAAAATTAAGCATATAAATGGATGAGAGATATTGTCCAGCTGCTATAAACTGTGAATTCCATTTATTTTCTGAACAATCAGGCTCGTAATATGCCAACAGGGAGTTATGGTGGTTGTCAATAGACCATGCAGACAAATTTTGTTGGGGAATGTTGACACATGAGCATACATTTTTGTAGCTTTGAATGACCTCAGGAGAAAGATTAGAAGAGCCAAGAAACTTGGTGACGTCCACATGAAGCTGATTGCCACCTTCCTCATCGTTACAAATTTGAAGTGATCTAATCCATTGTTCTACTCCAACTCTGAGAAAGATTTATAAGGTCAATAAACTCATTACATTGCTGCTTTACTATAATATTTAACCAATGTGTAGACAAACTTACTGATTGGAAGATAGACTTATGTCTCCAGGCAGAAACTTTTCGCTCCGCAAAGATTTACAGTCCGGGTGAATGTAGGCAATGAAACATGAATCCGTTTTGATTGAGTTGAAGACTCCAAGTTGATCTTGAGGAACATTGACGCACCCCTCCGTCAAATGTATTTCCCAAACTGATCCTATTAAGAGAAAACCATTTTACAATTTACTTACACTTACGATTAATTAAAGGGCTTTCTGAAATTAATACTAAATTTTTTTCCAAAGTGCTGCATTAATTACCTGTAAAATTTTGTCGTTTAAAAAACTGAATCTTTGCTCCATCGGCGCCCAAAATTACCACACTGGTCAGTAGAAAATATAGATTGAAAATTAACGATTGTTGTGCCATTTTAGAAACTTGCAATTTTCATGGGATAAAAACTTGATACTATCGTGGGTTTTGGGTAGACAAGTTAGTGTCTATTTGGTTCTGTTTGGGTATGCTTCAGAACGTCGCGTTGAAAAGCTCAGTTGGAATGATTCAGAAAGAGTGACTTCGTTTTGGGAGTCTGTGTCTTTTTATTACAAGATATTGTATTCAGTTTAGTTCAGATGAGTAATTTAATGAAAAATGGAATACAGGATGTGGCATATATTAACTTTGAGGTAAATACGAATTATTTCAGTGAACGTATCCCTTACTTCAGTTTACAGGAAATAGTTCACGATATGGGGAGTCATAGATAAGTTTTGTCGCTGTGCTGGACAGAAAAGTTAAAAGAGTCCAGAGTTTGTAAGTGTGCATATTTTTGTATTGGCAGCGATTAAAAAGAATAGCGGATGGACAACAGGAAGCAGTGAACATTCACAAACTGAGCTTAATGCGAACGACACTTTTTGATAAGACTTGCGTTTGTGTGTGCATATTAGTCAAATGGCTTAGGCTTTAATATAAATCAATGTGTTTATGCTATCCTCAAATTTGTTCAGATTCATTTACTGTTTAAATGAATTCTAAATTTAAAACTACCAACTTACTAAATTCATAAGCCTGTTTTTACCGGAACACATTTGAAAGGCCTGAGGCCTTAAAGGACTTCAATTTGTTGTTACACTAAATTTCTAGTTTTCATACAGTAAATGCGTTTATTTATGAGGAATGTCTATATTTTTTCTGGCAATATTCTAGCGTACATTCTATTGATGAAAATGCATTAATTCTTAATTCGTTTGTTTTTATCTTGAGATTTTTTGTTAGTGGTACTCATCTTTGTCTCGTTGGTCTTTATTCATTTTCCCCCAAAGCAAAAAACCAAATATATGTATTTTCAAGCAAGCTGTTTCGCATGAGTGATGATAAAACAATATATATCATTAATAACAAACTATATCGTTAAAAGCAATTACAAAAATTGAATAAAAATTCATATTTTTTTCATCATTTTTGAACATTTTTGTTTATATTTCAATTGATATAAACTTTAAAATTAGGTGTAATTATTTTTCACAGAATACCTGTTCTGTAGTTGTAAAAAGAGTTAATATTGTAAAATTTTGTTTCCAGTAAAATTTAGGATGCATATTATTTAATTTTTGAAATGCTTAGTGCATACTGCTTTATTGATATAAAGTACGCTGTTGACAATAAAATCGGTTTGTAAGTTTGGAGAAATATGGAATTGTCAGTATATTATGTGTGATTGGTACACTTGCATGGTTTGCATAAAAATATTCATAAAAGTTTGTTACATGTTGTGGCGCACTGGCAAAGTAGTCTTTGAAGAGTTGGGCAAAAATCCTTAAAAATTAAACACGCAAAAGAGTAAATTGAGGACATAAGTGTTCTTTAGACATCTAGTGACTGACCGAAAACTCTAAAAATAGTTATCAGGCACACAGCTCCTGCAGATCAAGTTTAATATGAGCAGTCAATTTGGGAAATCGTTTTTAGTATGTCACGTTGAAATTTCTCTTGGTTTCTTTCTAAACGGTCAACTTGTGTCTTCAGCTCCGCAAACTGATTGGCCAGGACTTGATACCCTTGACAATTAACGCCAGCATTTTGATCCATTACCACTCCTGTTGTACTCTCAATAGTTTTTGTGGTTTCCGGTGTGACGACGTAAGAGTTGCAGCTCGTTAGAGAGTAGGCTGAGTTGGGATTTGGTCCAAGTGACTGAATTGAGTATGTTTTCTTGGTGTAACTATCTGTTTCCTTATGAAGATGCATATCTGTGAAATACCAATTGTGTCCGGCTGGAATAAACTTGGGATTCCATTTATTCACTGAACAGTCTGGCTTGTAATATGCCAACAAGTCGTTATGATGGTTGTCAATAGACCATTTTGACATATTCAGGACAGTTTGGGGAACGTTGACACATGAGCAGACGTTCTTGTAGCTCTCAAGCACTCTAGAAGGTTTCGATGAATTTTTATACTGGGTGATGTCAAGATTGAGCTGATTTCCACCTTCGTCTTCGTTACAAGTGTGGAATGATATAATTAAACGATTTCGTCCAAGTCTGTGGAAAGTCATAAAATGGTAAAGTATTTTTTTAAATCCATCGTCTTGTAATTCTTTGCAACAATTATGTGCATGAACTTACTGATCTGATGACAAAATTGTGTCTCCCGGCAGGTACTTTTCAGTCAAGTAAGATTGACAATTCTCGTGATAGTAGGCAATGAAACATGTATCCGTTTATCACGGGGAACATTGTTGCAGCCTCCATTCATGCTACTTTCCAACACCAATCCTATCCAAAAAACATTAGATATCGCAAACACTAAAGTTAAGCGCTTACTGGAAATAATGAGAACTATTATCAAATTTCTGTCAAAATTACCAGTGAAATTGGCATGTTTATAAAGTTGAATGTTTACGCCATGTGCACCTAAAATTACCAAATTGTTGAGCAGGTAAACTAAATAAAAAATCACCAATGATGCACGCATTTTTACTCACACTCAATTTTTAAAGCAATTACAATTTTTGGTGTCCATCAAATACGACTTAAAATTTACACTTTAATACTTTAATATGGCTAAGTATCGGTTTGTTCTTAAAAGTTTAGGTTTGGACAGCTTGGAAGCTTGGTTAACAGTGGGAGTTTTCTTCGTTAAAAGAGAAATGTGGATGTGGAATATATTTAATTGAAAAAAATATATGGTTATGCTTGTTTGGCTAAACAAACTAAACCAAATGACTAAAGTCCAACTGGCAGTGCTCAAAACCAATAAATAAAAATGATTGGAAATAATACATTTTCACTCTGGTTGCAGTGCACAAACAAATTGATGCACCATTTTAAATATGAACTTGTCGGCAAGTAGTCAATAAACTGAAGAACGACTCATTGTCAAGATTTTAGGTATAAAATACTACTATTGTTGTTGGTTTGAATGCTTATTGGCTAAAGGCTATTTGTTTTAAAACACTGAATGACAGAGAGACATACATTCTTGAGCTATTGGTTAAATAGTACAAAGTGGCACTGTTTGCGCTTGGCTAAGCTGGCTCAATTCTGTTTTTTTCTTTTAGCTGTTATAAAGACATCAGTTTTTAATGAATCTGGTGGATACTCGGAACTATACTATACCTTTATGCGAATGTGGGATGATTATAACCAATATCTTAACAAAAAACTATTAAATATTTGAGTAAATACTTTAAATGCATTTCGACACTGAGCAATAAAATAGAAATCAGAACGTAACCATTTTTTATCCAAGCATTTCATGGCATATGAATATCATACACATGTAATTTTATTATGAAGCTTACGTGTCAACAAAACCGCAACCTTTATCAAAAATTAGCCTTGAGTATGTATGTGTGTATGTATGTCAGTATTTACTGCCTCCTTCTGTACATACGCTGTTCTTCGTAACCATATTTCTTCTTTTTTTTCTCTCCCAAGACAAACACTACACATTTAACTTCTGTCTTTAACTAACTACAAATTTACATACGTAACAGTCAACGATCATATGTGTATACTAATTTATACAGCTCTAATCAGCCAGATGGCATTTAGTTTTTTTTGGTTAGTTCATTCAAATTATACCAAAAGTGTATTCCCTATTTCGTTTCTTATCGGATGTGGATTCCTGCAAATTGGCCTCAAGCATTTTTAACGGAAACAATAAATGGTGTACATCCTGTTTATATTTTTCATGTCCAGGATGTCACCCTTATCACCTTCAGCTATATCAAATACGCTGTTTATAGTTCACTAGAAAGTAGCAAGCACGCTCCCGCGTGCTGTTTAGAAAGGCTTAAATGTTCAGATTTCTACCAAATCATCAAAATGCCGAACCTGTGCAGAAACCGAAACGAAATCCTCAAAACGCCGAACTTGTGCAGAAACCGAAACGAAATCCTAAAAACGCCGAACTTGTGCAGAAACCGAAACGAAATCCTCATATTGCCGAACTTGTGCAAAAACCGAAACAAAATCTTAAAAGTGCCAAAGTCCATTACAATCGGAAACAAAAACCTAAAAATGACAAAATCCATAAAAGACCGAAACAAAAACCTAAATATGACAAAGTCCATTAAAAACTGAAACGAAATCTTCAAAATGCCGAACCTGTGCA
>JAQFZG010003205.1:0-14194 GCA_034695465.1 Entomobrya nicoleti | reverse complement strand
GCTTTTAGTTTGCCTCAAACTGAATTTTTTATTGACACTGGATGTTTGGGTCGCCCTTTTGGAATTTAAGTGTAAAGGTGAAAGGATGAGGTGGAAACAATTTTTCACGCTGTTAGTGCCACATCGTCATAAAAACCATCCTTTTGCAACTTTCCGTTTTGAGCTTGAGACCACCATTATATATAGTATCCGTATATAAGTATGCATACTTATGTATGATATGAATATATTCCAGTATATACGAAGAAGATATATACGTCTTATTTTGTAGACTATGTATATATATTTCCAAGTTTGATGTTTACAGTCAGTACAGTATAGTTGAAAGGGAAATGTATTAAAAAACTTTTGCTTGACTAGATATTATGATCCCATAAAAGTTTCTCAAGTAGCAATTTCATGAGATCAGGTAGTCTAACAGAAACAAGTCATATCATATAAAACGGAGACCTTTTTTTATGTAATATCCAACACATTTTATACCTTTTTTACAGGATAGCGAATAACTATTTCAACATATTTTGTTATCCCTACTTACTACCAATTTCATGTCTTTTTAGCATTTTCATGAAAAGAAAGTATGCTCAAAACTTTTTGTCACTTGCTTAATAAAGGTATTCTGTTATTTTTATAGGTGCCATATTAAACGACCAAGCTCATCATCGTACCGTTCACATATTCATTTTCCTATTCTTCTCCCTCTTTATTTTATTTTTTACTGCTGACGACAATGAGCAATATTTATATAATGACATGACGTTCCTAACAAAAAGTCAACAATTGTTATTCAACTCATGAATACGAATAAAAAGGAAGGAAATAAGCTACGCTGAAGATGATTGTTATGCAATGAGAAACGGCACAGTGGCCAATACGCTACAAATACAACTGTAGTACAAGAGTAATAACAATAAAATAGTAATAGTAATAGCACCAACAAAAAAGAGCTTACCGGATGGAAAATATGAGAACGTGAGTGGGAAAAAGAGAAAGGTAAACATGTGCCTGCTCACTGTTCCCCTCTCCATACCACTATTTTTTCCTTTTATTTGTTTCCTATTATCTTCATCTTCAAAGAAAAACCGAAAAAATACAAGAATGAAATGTTTTTTTACTCTAGTGTATAGGTATTTTTCTTATTTTCCCTCAGGTTTTGTTATTTGACTCGTGACTGTCGCAAAGCAAAGGTATTATTACGGGCTATACATGAAACAAGTAACAAGTTTGTCTCTGAGATGTGTGGAAAGGAGGAAGTAGAACAAAGAAAGAAGATGATACGCTACACAACAAAGCAGAAGACGAGAAAAAGGTAAAAGCATTTCCTTTCTCTTTTCCGTTTCTGTGTTTTCTTATCTGTTCTGTAATATCAAAAGAAAATGAAAGGAACTGAGATGGAAGATACATTTACAGTTTTGGTGATTGTGTGAAAGTACAAGAAAAGTAAGCGGTGCGTTCTAGTGGTAGTGCTATGATGATAATGATGAAGCGTGTGATACAACAGGCAACTTCTACCACCGCACCGGTAAAAGCAAACGAAGAAAATGTTTTCCAGAATAATCTTCATCATCATCGCCATCATCATCTCCACCACCATTTCCCTCTCCATCAAGCAGATACTTTTAAGAGACTCCTGTGGAGTTACTGTTTACATTTGTATTATTTGTCACGCCACATTCATTCAATGCCTCCTTCGTCGGGTTTCCAAAGCCGTTATATTAGTATATAGGTAAAATACACAACACCTACACATATACATTCCGTTCAGTTGCACACACACACACGTATGTAGGTGTTTAAACAGACGCAACAACGCACGTTATTTTATGAATGAAGTGGAAAGCAAACAGTAATATCCCCTGATTTCTCCTGAGTTGAGTTGTTGTCGTCATTCAAATAAAAAGAAACATTCATTATTAGATGGAATGAGTGGTGAGGTTGATGATAACGGTGACATTCATAAGTGTGTGTACATATTTTATGTGATGTTTCATTTTTACTCAACTTTTCTTAAGCACTGTTCATCTAAAAAAAGGAAAGGAAAGACCGTGAGTGTAATGTGGTACTCCATTTCTAAGAAGAGAATGTTTGCTGAAGAGTGGACTATGGCTATGCTATGTATACATAGGAATTTTCGATTGCCACACATGATGAAGTCATTGTTTGCCCACGCATTTCATTTTACTTTCCTTGTTTCACCTTAATCACCTTCACGTTGACGTAACATACAAAAGAAAATATTGGAAAATTAAGATGAAATATAAAGAAAATAAATTCCATTAACTTTTCTTTGTGATAGGATTTACTTTTGTATACTTTATAATAAAATTTCACAACCGATGCCTTCTTCGTAATGGAGCTATGTAAATTTTAAAAAGTAGCAACAAAAGCTACCTGAGGAGGCAAACAACAGGTTCTGTAGATGTGTAATTTTATTAATTCCATCTTGTTTCGTTCTGAAAGAACCTCCGTCGATGCATTTTAGTTGAACCAAGACATTACCATTCTTCAGCAAAATCTTTTCACTGAAAATTGCAAAAGCTTCCTTTTCATGAAGTAGCGAAACTACTTTATGAAAATGTACTTTAGTTGTCTGTCTGTGAACAAGATAATCAGCATTTTACAGAAATCAAATTTGGCAAGTTTTGAAGCTTCGTGTCAAAATTTCATATGCTGAATTTAAGAGTTTCAGTAAATAGATTTATAAGACACTGTCTACCAGTAAACGTCTAATCATTGAAGAAAGAAAATTTAAAAATTACGGTGTTGTTACTTACATACACGTGCTAGCTAGCTAGATATTTATTTACTCTGTCAAAGCACTCTTCCAAACAATGAGGTAAACTTTTCTCCATTTCTGGTTTACTTATTTTCTTACACAGGAGTATAGTGTGAGGGTGACTGAAGAAGGTGACTTTTTCCATCATCACCACCACCACGAACAGAGAAAGGTTGAAAAAGATTGTAATGAAAGAAAGAGGTGTGAGGTATAAAAGCAAATGTGGTTTAATCAAACACTCATCAACTTTGTTTGAAGAGCTCTTGAGATGAGGAGCTCACAAGATGCTATTTGAGTGTACCTTCCATGAAGCCATTGGGTACGGCACTTAAAAAAGAGTAACACTTTCAACAATACAATGTTTTCACTGAAACGTCTCGGTATATTTTGGGATTTTCGTTTGGAAGGAAAGTGATTTTATTTACTTGTTACTTCATGCCTACACCACCCATGCATATATACATGTATAAAGTATATGTACATGTTTTTTGAAACTTTTCAACCTTTTTTCGTTCTCCTTTAAAAACTCCATTGTATTCACTTTCATATTACTTCTTCGCCTTATTCCTTTCTTTGTCATAAAGGAAGAAAGAAACACATAGCACTTTCGCATACATTCTTGAATTAGGGATAGGGGTGAATTAAAAGCTTGGAAATGTCTCTGAATCCACCTACCAGGCGGAAAAGCGAAATGAAAAAGGTGTTCGAAATAATGGCTTTATATAATTTCCTGACGGATTGTTGGTTTTCTTTTCAGTCAAGTTAAGCAAAGCAACAGCAGGAGTCTTACAATAACACACCTAGCTACAAAGCAGAACAACAAAAGAAACGGAAGAAATCTCGGTGGGTGGAAAAAGCTTTGTTCCTATAAGGGACAATGCAAGAAGGTGTAATATCATTTCGTTAAGTAAAGTAACTAAAAAGTAATGTTATCAAGTAGTCAGTATATTATACTATACTATATAGTATTTATATTCGTGAAAGTAAAAATACTTATCCCACAACCACATGCGGAATGACTAGATTGCTGAAAGCTGTCTCTCACACGAAACTTCTTTCTTGGGAAAGGAAAAAGAAAATAGAAACGAAAATAGGAATCGTCCATTTTTGGAGCCTCCGTTGCTTTTGCAGAAAAGTGAAAGAATTGGGTTCTCACTTCTCAGAAAGGGGTAGGTAGCTACGAACAAACCTTAAGTTTTCTTCTAAGTCTATCAATGCCGACGAGCTAACATGAACCTTTCAGCAGGTTTTTCCTCTATCACAGATGTGATCACACTCTCTCTGTCTGCCTGTTTAACTTTCTCAGGTTGGCTAGCGGCGGGTGGGTGTGTGTGTGTGCATGCATGTGGTGTTTAGTAATAATACTCACGGCGGCGGTGGTAAGTGGTATAGTATAGTATACTATTGGATGGTGGGCATCAGAGGGAAAGGAGAATGCCGGCAGCGAAGTCGAGAATCTTGTTACTTGGCTTCAGCTTTTGATAGAAGATTGAGTAAAAGATGACGGTGAGCTGAAAGTAAAGTGGAGAAAAAGGAAAATCTAGTTTACTACTGACCACCACCGACAACGACACACCAGCTAGAGAAATACAGGGATAAAGAGAGAGAAAGAAACAAGTAGTTTATTTCCAGGAATTCTGGCAGGGATTTGAAACCGATAGAAGCATTAGAGGAAGCAACAGCGCAGCAACATGAGGCAGGTGTCTTTGTTCTCTGCTCAAAATTACACTCAGCCCATCAACCTAAGTGCAACTTGATGTCTAAGAAAATAAAAACTACTCGCATCACAGGATGATGACGATGCCTGCCACACCACACAATATCCAACGTTATATAACATCTATTCTATTCATTTCTATTGTTATATTTTTAACACTCGAAGGAGAGTATTTTCTCTGGAACAAAAGCTTATCTGGTTTAATGTTCTTAAGAAGACGGGTGAATAAATAAAAGATAGTAAAAGATAGTATATGTAGTGGGGTAATGGCCATTGTGAATGGAATATACATTCAAGGGAAAATTCCTGGAATCCATGTAAAATGTTCTTGTTTACAGGAATTCGTCCATTCGAACACATATATTCACTCATTTTAAGAGCTTTGCTCTATAATTACAGAATCTGTGAAAGTATAGGATGCGGTGGGGAACAACAAGGTGGATTGATAAATCGCTACACGAATTAGGCTTATGAACGTCAGTCAGACTAATATTTTTTTATTGAGATCAAAATGAAATGAGAATGTCCGGGGCAAGATGTGATACGTAGTACGTAATGTACATAACACTGTTTTTTATAAAGCTACTTTTTATGTTAAATCCCACTTTTTTCCTCCAAGCATTAGATATCTTCGTATTTCGAACAATCAGAAACAATAAAATAATGTTTAAATTGGCGTACGGGTAGCTCAGTAATAATATTTTTGCATTACGATTTTTCACCATTTACAAAAGGTAAATGAACAACCAGATCCTAGTATGAGCTGAGTTATCACAGGCAGCTTTCTTCGCTTTCTACTAGTAGTAATATGAGTGGTGCCTGTCTCTCTGAGATATAATATATTTTACAGGGCTACACTTTAAGTAGCATTCATCAAAAAAATAAAAATAAAAAGGATAACAAAAGACACTTTTCAAAAAGGCTTCAACTCTTCAAGGCTAAGAGTTTGTCAACTAGCCAACAAGCCTCATTTTACGTGTACAATTGCCTTAAGTGGAAATAGAATAAAACTCTCCTTTTTCTTAAAAAAATTCTAACATGATGATCGTTATTCTACCGACAAATATATTTTCTCCTCATTCCAACTAAGCGCCAGTGTATACTATGGCTTTGTCATGTACATCCCACTTACATAACATATATATGGTATCATCTTATTTTTCCTTTGAATAAAAAAAACACCAGTACCGCCACGGTCGTTTGTTGAAACTGATAAATAAATCATAATAACTACTATGTACATACTACAAAAGTTCAACCACGAATATGAAGAGAGAAAAAAAACGCAAGAAAAAAAGCTTTTTTCATTTTCGTTCTTTTGATTCCTTCAAGAAAAAAAAACATTTCTTACTTCGCTACTTCTTTTAACAGGGGATTTTCTTTTTTTTGGTGCATTGAATCAAGTAAAAGTAGTAGAAATAGCAAAGGAGTAATAATAATAATATAATACGCCTAGTCTAGTTATTCTTTTTTTTCTGTAGCAAGAAGCATTCTCTGTTTGGTTGGTGAATTGTGTGGATGAAGAAGCGGCGACGGTATCATTAAGGCAAAGTTAACTTAATGTAGGTTTTGTATTATTCAGCGATTCAGTCAATGGGCAGTTCAGCTTTATACATATGCATTATGCCGTACGTATGGATATTATTATGATAATGATGGGTTTCCATTTTACCAGTGTCTTCTTAAAAAGACAAAATGGTTAGAAAAAATGCATTAGGACAAGAATGGAAATAGTATATTTGCTGGTATTACATGTTCATATGAGTATAGCATGCTTGAAGTAGCCACTTTTGACAATATTAAGATGATAACGATAATGATTCTTTTGGCTTTGAACAAAAAAAGTTACTTTTTCGCTGAACCTTATTTTCCAAGCAAAAATGACGGAAATATAGGAATACAGAGTAACTATAAATAGTCACACAAGACACATAGCAGCAGTTCTACTATTTTAAAAAAGGGACATAATCCAACAACTTGTACTGATGAAGCCTTCATTATTATACCGGACTATTTATTCCTAAAGACGACAAAGTGTCTTTTGGTAAAGGTACTACATTACAATAGCCTTTATATGGGTAGCCTGGACAGAGAATTCAAACAATAAACGAGATTCAGGTCATTATGCTCGTTTGTATGAATGCATGAATATACATAATATTATTATGATATGTACATTTTGTGCAGTTTCTTGTCTATCCATTCATTCATACGTATAGCATTGCATTTTGTGTAATACATCCACCCGAGTATATGCTTTCGAAATTCACGCTAAAGTTGTTCCAACCCAACCCGAAATCGTAATAACATAATTCAATCCTCTCCCACTTTCGCTCTTTTTTATATTTTTAAAAAGAAATAGGATGAGTAGAAGAATAGTAGCGTCTACAAACACTTAATAATAATCACAATAATGTTGAAATCTTATTTGCTGAAGAAAATTTTGTAAATCCGCTTTATGAATATGAATAATATCATTTTATTTGCTACCGCGAGTGCACGGTTGCATGCACCGACCGACCGGGACACAGGGAATACTGGAAGAAAAGTGTGTATTAGTGGAGTACTTACATGGAATAAGAAATTTTGCTCGTTTTGATGAAGATGATCCCAGGATAATATCATTTGCTTGTAAAGCAGTTGAAAAAGATATAAAAGGGAAACACTGGATACATTGTACACAGCAATTTTGTACGTAAGAGTAAAGTGCGGTAAAGAAACAAAAAAAGAAGGAAAGTATCTTGATGTCACAAATATGTATATGTAAAATGAAGCAATAGAATACTTTTGTTTGAAAGTCGAGTTCGCTAGAGGAGTCGTGAGTCGTGACTCGCAGCAAAGTTCTTTTTCTCTGCTTTACATTGAAATAATATAAGTTTATACCCAGGGATAATAAAAGCGTAAGTAATTAATTTGTACCCTGATATTAATATTATGCATAATATTTTGTTTTGCTCTCTCTTACTTTCCTTCTTTCTGATACAACAAAGTGTGTTGTGTGTTTGGCTACTGGGATTTTCTTATGAAATGCACGTTACACACAAAACACAAAAGAAAGATGTTGATCATGATGATCATGGTGACGCTATGAACTTTTAGACTTGCTCATTTGGAATACTTAAATAAAGTCCACCAACTCCATACTTGCGTAAATTATGAGTAGGAATTTGTAAGTAGAATCTTTTGGTGGTGGGAGAGTCGTTTACCGTGCCATATATAGAGTATCTGTGGTAGTGGTAAAATGTACAAATATTACAGCAGTTTCAAACATGTTGTTATTTGGGTTTCGGAAGAATATAAATGAGAATCAAGAAGGCAACATCATCATAGAGGAAAGAGAGAGAGAGAAGAGCATGAATATGTATAAAATTATGTCAACCTATTGAAATATTTTACTTATATCAATATGCAGAAATGGTGATTGCTAAAACACTTTTATACTATTTTAAAAACAAGTTCTTCGAAAAAATGATGATGGTCATAATAATATTAGTAATTCTTCTAAGAATTCTAGCTAATGTGTATAGTTTATCTTACCTTTTGTCAAAATTTTAAAACTGAATTGTGTCAAAACTAGTTATTGATTTGTTGGCTTTTTATATTTTACCTGTAACTAATTTCATCATACATATTGTATAGACTTAAGGTTTACATCTAGTCAATAAAGAATTTTTAACTGGGTAAATTACTGTAAATTTAAGATTCAATTGTAACTTGAACTATCATCAAACTTGGATACTATTCGTGGGGTACGTAATTAATACAGCCTTTTTCCTGATTACACAGCACCGCAGCATATTGGCCTTTTGTTTTTAGAAAGAAAGCGTAATTAAAATGAGAGGAATATATTAGCAAACTCGGAAAAAATCATTTCCCCTAAAAATAGTGGCTCATCTGAAAAAAGTAAGTGGAGTGACTACTGTGAGGGGTGAGCGAGTGAACCATGTTGCACGTAATTAAATTACACTGACGACATTGCTTAACTGTTGAGTGTCTCTCAGAGCATACGACCATATACAGACAGACATACAATCAAACATATATCCTTTCTAATTACACATATATACATAAAAAGCAGTGTAAAAAGAAGCCATCTTATTTACGCTTGTGTGTGTGTGGGCTAATGGATACTCCAATGTATTACTTTAACAGTAAGTACAGCAGTTTTAGTAGGATTCTCTAATCTAGAAAGGGCAGGTTAAATTACACAAAACTACTTTTTACCATGTACAAAAAGCTACTAGTATTATATAGATGGCTTCTACACAATAAGTCCCATGTATGCCATGCCATCATCATCTGAACTTTTTTTTAGCCACAATCACAACTTTTTTTTGGGGAGGGAAGAGAAAATTACACTTTTTACTATTTGAGCCACTTTTGTGGTACGTTATATTTAATAAGATGACAGAAAAGTAGTGGTGGTTGGTAGCATATAGCGGTAGAATGACTTGTCTGTTGGGTTGACGAGCAACCTAGGAGGAAATCTGTCCGTCCATGCTTTTGCAAGTGGAGGCATGGCATGATCATCATCATTCTCAAGAGCACCTAAATTAATTGCGGATGCGGACCACCACCATACTACCATCATCAAGGAACAGTGAACCAAGTCCGCTTCCATCCACCACCACCACCGTTCTTTTTTCATTAGCAGAAGCAGAATAAGCACAGATGATGACTCCGCCAGCCACTATTGCCACTAAAATGACATCAAATCCTCTTTTACCTCATTTATTCAACACGTTATATAATAAAAACGGCTTCTTCTGTTACACCACCACCGCCGCCGCCACTCCACTCACAACACAGCAAGCACACATAGTACACCAATTCATTTTTATGCGAATTTAATTAAAACATCAAATTTCAAAGTCAATTAGCTTCTCATATAGACGGAAGCTGTATGGTGGCAAAGAGTACAAAAAACATACAAAAAGATGAGAAAAGAGGAGAAAAAAGAAAGGAGCGGTGGGCTCTATGCCTTAGAAAAATGACAGCTGCTTCAACGCATTGTTCCTGGTGTTTGCGTGTTTCAAATGAAATGAAATTATGGAAATGGTGCTCATTTCCCTATTACTTTTTTGTATAAAATGGTTATTACTTTACATTCAGTCAGTAGTAAGAACCAATTTAACATTAGATATGCTTTTTTACACAGCACTTGTCCCAATAATATTACTCCTTCGTGTGTGGTTCTTCTCCCCAAAGCTAGCATCATCCTTTTTCCCTGCCGTTATTTCCATCAACTGTCTTTTCAGCTTTTTGTATGATGACACGTGGTTAATGAGGAAACATCAATTCTACCGTCAGAGTCCCTTTTTTCCACTGTCACTTTCCAAATAAAACAAGAAAAATATAAATATTCTTTTTCCTGAGAAGGGAAAGAAAAAGGACGGAGAAAAAAGGGAGATAAAAAGACGGATGATAATGTGAAACCAAATCAAAATCCAATTTTTCCCTTGTGTTAGCATTTTTATTTTTATTACTGCTGTTTTGTTCCCTGTTCTGATCTGATGTTTCTTTTCGGCTGCTATTGTATTTTTATATTTTACACTACACGTTCCATGTAATTTCTACCGTAATAGAAATGACATTCTTTTTATATCGCACACTTGAGGATGAGACTGTGGCTGTGATGATGAGATGATGATAGCAAAATTTAATATGATGAGAAGTGTTCTCTTTTATTCCCCTGAGTGCTCACTGTGTTCCATTTTTTCTCTCGTCTTCTCTCTAGAGGTGTTTATACTTCCAACTTCACAGTGTCACCTATCAAATCACATAATCATCATACCACAACGTTTCCCTTTTTTATGGATTCTATATTTTTAAAATAGTTTTTTTATGCATATATCCATCTTTAGTTGGGAAATCATCATTGTTGGATTTTCTTTGGTTAAGAGGAAAGCCAT
This sequence comes from Entomobrya nicoleti, assembly GCA_034695465.1. NCBI lineage: Eukaryota > Metazoa > Arthropoda > Collembola > Entomobryomorpha > Entomobryidae > Entomobrya > Entomobrya nicoleti. The sequence continues at coordinate 3,789 of JAQFZG010003205.1, read as the reverse complement.
GTTTTTAGGTAATAACACAGCCAACCAACCTACCAAAATACCGAAAAAATATTTGTTTTCGGAGATTTTCATAACCTGCCAGTCAACCCGTGTGGCAACTCCATTAACCTTGTCTCCTTCTTTTGTTGTGTTGTGTGTACTGCTATTATCTATTCCAGCTTTTTCGCGGAAGATGTACTTAACTTGGTCTGTCAAGCCAAGAATCAAGATACTTCCTTTTGCATATCTCACAAAATGTGATAATACTTTGTACAAAAATTGATCGTATTTTTAATGGTTATGTATATAGGCTTGCTGTATAACATAAAACCCACCTTCTTCCCACAAAATCGCTTTATCACTTTGCATGCATGTGTATAAAGATGGTGCATGCTTTTTGTATATAAGCACAGGTTGCTGCCCTGTCCGTGTACGTTTATGATCGTCATTCCATCCAACTCGAAAGATACGTATGGTTCACCTCCCAAGAATCACATCACATCAAGTGGGATTTCCTGAGGAGGTGCGCAATTAATACGGAGCATCATAAAAGTTGATCCTCCTGTCACTTGCTCTTACTCAATGAATTCCTTTTCCTGTCCTTAATTCCCTTTAAATTCTTTTAATGAACATGAGCCTCCCTCCACTATTTTTCTCTCCCTTTCCAGATGCATTGCAAAACTACACATTTATCCAACTCTCTCTCTGTCAAATTATAAACAGTGCAGTCAGTATAGTAGTGCCGTGTGTATTGAATCCCTCGTAACAATAATAAAAGCAGAACAAGCACCGAAAACCCAGAGCTTACATGGCATAAGTGTTCATTCTTGTTGATGACGACAACACGGTGATGTCAGTCTTTTCACTAGGTTGGCTTATTGCATTTTCCTTTTCTTTTGCAAGGTTTTTTTTCTTGGCAAAGCAATCGTGGAAAAGTAATAAGCATCCATCCAACCTGAAATACCTTTTCTACTTCCATTCTTATTTTCTTGCTTCATGAAAGTTAGGTGATTTTCTGCTTTGTTGTTTGGTAGTGTTGTCTTCTTGTTTTCCTAAGAATGTTCACTCATTCGAACCACCTTGCTTGGAAGTAATGAGCTTAACGTACCCGGTACGTCTGTAAGTACAGTGCAGTAGTGGAAGTTCAGAAATGCGGTAATAATAAACTGATCTGTCAGTAATAACTGTGATTACCGTTGTCGTTTCTAGGTACATTTCACCGTTTCCTCTTTAACGAGGTCGGTGATATGAAATGTAAGACTGTAAGAGACTCGCTGTAGAATGTAACATTGGCTTGTATCTTTTGTTTTAAATGACTTTGACTTCATTTTCTGACAGTGATCTTGTTGATATCAACATCACAATATACCCCGAAAGATTTTTATGTACTTTTCAGGGGAAAATCATGTACAATGTAAGACAAAGGCATTTTTATTATCTGAACATGCATACTTAATATACTACACTAACTACTTTCGAAAAGGAAAATTCTTGTGATACCAGTTTATTTTTCTTCTTGAATTGAATTTGACCCCAAAAATTATGCTGCTGGCATCAACTAATCAAATAAATACTCAAGATCTATTTTTAATTAGCTAAATGAGCATATTAACGTGGTAGTGATGTATTGCTTCAGGTATCAACATATTCTTATAGCTTTGTTACAAACTAACGTCATTGTTTTATTTTGTTATCTTCTGATTAATTTTGATTATGGAAGATACCTTCAGTCCAACATAAGTATTTCTTTCAACTTGATATGATTGACTGTTAAGTTCGAAAGGCTTTCTAAAAAGACTTTTAATCAACTAATTCAATGGATGGATATTAGGCGTTTTTAGTTAAATGTGAATTTTCATTCCTCAACTATCTCACAACAAACAATCGAATTTAAAAAGATGAACGAAACACTGTTATGTTTTGTTTCTCAAGAAAAACAGGATATCATCAGTTTTCGAATCTAGTTTATTCTTGAAAAAATCCATTGATGTATAGGCGGCTCCAAAGACGTAATTTTGCGTAGGTGTGCATAAATTAGTACACCCAAACTAAAACTAAATGAAACGTTAGAATAAATTTACGACAGCGGAAACCACTCATGAAGTTTCCAACTGCGTTTTTCTATTTGTAAACTATCACATAACTTGTGTGTACCTTGTACGCATTCTTTCCTTGTGTCGGTAAAAGTTACGTGTCTATAATACTTTCCACATGCTCGACAAAAAAGTGGGCGACTTAGGTACTCACCTACGCACAGCCTTTTATTGTGAAAATTTAGAAATTCAGAGAAAATCGGTAAACAGCAATCAGTAAACAAATAAAAGTAAATGTGATAGCAATAAATATTGACTATTTACAACTTCTTGCATCGTTGCAAGCTTATATCATGCTTACTCATCTATGAATTTCAATTACACGTGTTGGCTCCATTTTACTTTAATTCAACTATTCAACATGTGCATGTTAGAATCGGTACACAGGCATTTTTTTAGTTTGAAAAAATAATCGACCTAGTGAATTAGTGAAAGGAATGTTTTCATTTGGTGTGGTGCTGTACTAATAATTTACTTGAAGTATATCGGCATCATCGTAATGGCATATATATATACCTATCTTTACATATGTTTTACTTCATAAGAAGTGAAATCCCTCTTCGGCTATGTATTTAGGGGCCATGAATGAATTTGATGAACTCCGCATAACTTGTGTAAAGTATATACAGTATTTTCTCTGTACATTTTAACATGTACATATGCCAAAACCAAATGACTATAGCACGTCACGTAATAAGCACCAAGTAAAAACGGTCAAAATGGTTTTCAATGTAAAAGTATGCAGTATATTTTGTTGTACACACACGGTTCGTTGGAAGCCACACCGCACCGCGCATCAAATTAAAAGAAGGGCAAAAATATAACGAAAAAATTCAACTAGAAAAAAGCTCTTCACGTCACATTTTATTACTCGTGTCCCATTACTTGATGTAAAATTATGCCAATTACTGCAACCATCAGAGTCTCTAATAGCATTTATAGCAAACTACTATACACCACCACCACATCAAGTCGCCGTTAGTTTTCTTGAGTTTCACTTTTTCTACTTTTGCACTCTTTTTACAAAAAAAAAACAGGGAAAAAGTAAAAGTAAGTACCTCGGGTTGTGTGCAACAAGCAATAATAGTTAGTAGCAGAGACTTAATTTTAAAATCCATGCGACACAGAACAACACGACGGTATACCACCACCACCAACATTTTTTAAAAACATTTTTAACGTTCTTTTACGAAATTCCCTTTCAACTTTACAAAAGGTTGGTGTGGTGGCAGTGGCGGTAGACTGGAAAAAATAATGAAAATTATACCGACATAAAAATCCTTTACTTCTCTCTTTTCACTTTTTTAGAAAAGGAGAAAACGTATCCCAGGATCCCATCAAAATGATCACAATCATGATGATGATGAGGGTTTATTTAGCTAAAGTTCTTGTTTAACATTTATGTGTAAGCGGTGCGGTAGTGAAATCAAAAAAGAAGAGAAAAAAGTCCTTTGAAAGAATAATCACTATGATGGTACTTTTACGAAACAAACGTTTTTTTTTCTTTGATTCTACTCAACTATGCTTTTGCCTGGCCTGGCCTAGCCTCCCATCATTATCATCCAACTAGAAAATACAAAAATCAAGTAGTTTCTTTATATTTTTTTGTAAATACCACAACTACTTCCAGCACACCACCGTCGTCGTCGCCATTTATTTTATACAATTGAGGGTTTACAATTATTGTTCTTCTATATAGCTAACTATGTATTTAAAT
>JAQFZG010003204.1:0-14201 GCA_034695465.1 Entomobrya nicoleti | reverse complement strand
ATAACGACGACCTTTACAACTTAGACCACCGACATGGAGATTTACAAGTGTTTCTCGAAACTGTTCCAAGATTTTGTACATCAAACCTTTCTCAAGCGGCTTTTCATGTAACTGCAACGTCAGGTCTCTAAGATTCGGAAGCTGGTTTCTCTGGAAGAATGTTTCCAATGTTTTGCTCTTAAGTTTAATTTCAAGCTCTAAGAAAACAATGGTGATGGGTAGACGAAGAAACTCAAAGGTTACTGGAACCACATCCTTTTCCGTGAAAGGAATCACCAACTCCTGAAGGTCTTCAGTTGCATTTAAAATTGCTTGGAGGAACCACAGACCAAATTTATTGTCTGCAAAATTGGAAGGATCTTCCTGCTTCTCCTCTGCAATGGGTGTGTAAACTTTGCTGGAAAATTGAAACGACAATTTGCGTAAAATGGGGAAATGAAAGGGTGGAAAGTTGACAGGCATGGTGCCTCCATCAAGAGGATATATAACTTCAAGTTCCGTCAGCTCATTTCCAGAACGAGTAATACAGTCTGACAAACTTTGGTAGTTTTCATCACGGAAGAAATCCGAATCCAGTTTTAATTTGAATGGAAGAAATGACTCTTCCAGCCTGGTGGCAGCTCCAAACACTCCATTGAACTGATTTAATAATTTTCCGTTATCCTTTCCATCGGTTGTTGGTGCAAGTTCAATAAGTTGAGGGTCCTCACAATTTTTCAGTAGTTTTTCTGTAGTTGACAGCCAGCTTTTTTGAACGAGCCTGGCATTGTTAAAAATATTGATATTTTCGGTTTGTTATCGTAGATAACGTAGTTCAAAATCTTTTCTCGGATCTGCATTTCGCCAATTTTATCTGATCGTACTATTCTATTGTCGGGACCACATATAGCAGCACAAACCATGGCATACCTTTACTGAGGAAGGAATACGTGCGTTGCTTTATTGCTGACAATGTTGACTCCGAATAGAAGATGTGGGGGGACCTGATACCAGCATATCAGAACCTACATACCTAATAATAGATTTGTGGTAAGTGTATATTGTTGCTAATGTGTGCATAGCTAAAACTTTTAATGCTTCTTTATGATATGATAAGATGGCTTAATAGTAATTTTGGATGAACTGTTGATTCTGATGGTATAAAGTCCATGGCTCTTGTATTTTTCCTTAGTTTCTGGATTTTTCTTTGTTGCTGTTTATTTAGAATGAAGATTTTAATATCGGTCTTGGTTAAATCATGTCATGGATCTCATACGCATTTCCATGGGTATAATTACCAGTCATAAGTGAGTTATGATTAAGCTGCTTATAAAAAGGAAGAACGAGACTGTTACAATGCCGCTTGGAAAACTAAATGGCTTCGTAATTATGATAGTCAATTTCATCATGCACACATGATTTTTTAGATGTAAGCTTAATGCTTGGTGGTATTTTTGGTTATGATCAAGTTAGTTTTAATTAATATGAATGCTTGTAATTACCCTGAGAAGAATTTATTTTAAAACATTATGCATCAAAGTTTAAGTTTGATGTAGATTAAATATTTATTACAATGCATAAACTTGACAAGGTTTAAATATTCTTTCTTCATTTTGGGATTTACGTAATTCAAATATAATTTAAGAAGTCTATTATAGTTATTTGACCATATTCTAAAATGCGAATTAGTTTGAAATCAAACGAAACATGAATATTTTTATTGACATATGCATGCTACCACTAATTTACTTCATTTTCAATGACAAAAAATTATACAAAATTATGTATGTATGTTATATATATAAATGGATAACGTAAAGATAAAAATGCATATTGTATGAACTATTATTAAGTCTTGGAACGATTCTTAATTATGAACAAATAAAAACTAGCCCAACATGAATTATTTATGTCAAAGTCCGTTTGTTGCAGGATTTTTGAACTAACTAACCTACATAAATGAATGTCTATATACATATATTTTACATGCATATTATAACACTTACACACAAGTTTGCCAATTGACCCTTTTATGTTAGTGTGAATTTCAATGAAAATAGAACTTGATTGGGGGGGTTCACTATTTGACAATACATAAATATACAATATTTCAAAACCACATAGCAGGTATGAAAAAGTTATTTCGTGTGAAATAAATTTACAGTATGTATTTATAATATCAAAGACATTTTCAGTGCACACCTTTCACAATCGACAAACATTCGCCTGTTTACAGAGAAATTTGATAAAACTGAAAATCCTAGTAGGAATTTGAATCTTCCACAGCGATATATTGAATCTGACGTCCTTGTGCTTTCCATTGTTCTTCCATGTCTTCCGTAGGCTGTGATTTGTAAATAAAATGGAATTATTAAAAACAAGTAATATCAAAACCTTGAAATGAAATAAAAATTCTGAAACTGAAAAATACCGACCTGAATATTTTCAAATAGTGTTATGGTCCGCAATTTAGGCATTCTGAGAAATGTCTGTGTAAACACCAAATCGGATAGGTAATGAGTGTTAAACTCTTCGACCCACAAAGTGAAACTTGTTAGCTCTGCACAAAAAAAAGGTATTACGAGTACAGTTATTAGTTTACTTAGTCCAGTTTTTATTGAGTATTACCGAGTTTTTACACTTACCACATAAGTTTATAATAGATGGCTTTTTGCCACGTTTACGAATGAAGGACTGGAAATATTCACTTTCTTCTGTATGTACTGAAATCAGCCACTGAGGTAAGCCCGTTAGCATGGATTCATATTTCCATTTATGGCAGTTTAAAGGATCTGCCCGCACGTTTATCCTCAGAGATTTGAGTCGCATGTTCTGAAATAAGTACGTCAGGCTACTCATGTCATTATTGTTGACGGTAATTTCGAGTATGGTTACACTTGGAAATGCTATGTGCACTTGTCTTGTCATTTCTAAGCTAGCAGTCTTGAATATACGGTATATTTTCTCATCTTCCGTCATAACACTAAAATTTAGAGACTCAACTAGGTGAAACTTTGAACTTCCAATCCAATTTGCTAGGGTGGCCTCAGTTTGCTTGTTTAAACCAACATGTTTGACACTAGGAAATAGCTTCTGCAAATCGGAAGAAGTTTGTGGCTTCAGTTCGTAGTCAATGCCATTTATTTGTAGGTTTTCTAACTTTTCCATTGTGGGAAATTTTAGTATCATTCTGATAGAAGGACAGTTACGCGGTTCGTTCACTTGGAGACTAATCAGTGAACATCGAAAACGTTCTAAGATTTTGAACATTGTATCACTTTCCATTGGAGTGGTTGACATACTTAAGGTGAGATGTTTTAGGCTTGGAAGTCGATTATTTAAGAATACCTCTAAATACTCTGTTTTTAATTTATCCTTGATTTTTACAGATGAAACAGATTCTGGTATATTTAGATTTTCAAAGTGTTTTGGAAATTTCATCAGGTCATCATGATATCTATAAGGGAAAACGATATCTCGGAGGTTTTCACTTGAGTTCAAAATCTTCTGGAGTAACAACAATCCGTTTTCATTGTTCAATCTGGGGCTATACAAACTTCCTAGACTGCTTGCGGAAGAAAATTCGAAGGAAATCTTTCGTAAAATTGGAAGAGTGAACTGTGGGATCAACATTGACATTGTACCTCCATCCCCAGGAAACCTCACTATAAGCTCCATCAACTCTTTTCCAAGATTGGTTAGACATTTTATCAAATTTTCATGGTTTTCTTCACGGAAAAAAGTTGTTGTGAGGTCCAGTTTTAAGGGAAGTAGGGAAATGGGAACTCTTTTAGGAGATGCTAACGTTCTAAGAATAAGGTTGAAACGTTTGACATTTTTCGTTCGAGGATTGGTACCATTTCCGTCAAGTTCAATTATGGGTACCCCGGAAATTCTAAGTATTCTTGATGTTGTCTTAAGCCAAACTTTCTGGACAAGTCGCAAAGTTTGAACCTTTTTACGGTCAATCTTTTTATTTTGTTCAAAAATAAGTAACGTTAACATTTTCTCGAAAATCTGCAAGTAAAATATGTTACCTTTTATGTAGCTTTTAAGTATACAATTTTAAAATCGATTTCAAGTTTTGACATGCATAAACAACATACCAATTCAATACCAAAAACTTTTTCCACCAGTTCTGTTTCCCACAATTTTTTAGAAACTTCATTTTCAGTAAAACTTTTAGGTTGATTTGTTTGTTGATCCATTTTAAGTAAAAATTGGTGTGGAATTTTAATAAATGACAATACGTTTTCTTTCTACTATAATCGTAATGAAAACTATAATCGAGCAATGTAATGTATTATCTAAAAACAATTAGGATATGCTAATTGTTCTAACAATGTACAAAATTGGTATTGTTAAAAATTAGTTTATTTCACTTTAAAGTTCTCAAAGGTCTGCTGCACAAACTGCTCTGCACATCAAAACAAACACAGATGACAACATATTCCAGCCCAAGCAGGTTCCCTTTTATGCACGCAAAGAGTAAAGAATGGGCGTGTTGTTTCTTAAGGGCTCACTTAATTGGTTGACTTACACCTTGGTACACTTTGGTCTTTGTCTTCTAGTACAAGCTATTTTTCCCCTCTCGCTTTTCTTGTTGTCTTGCATAAATAACACAAATGCTCAATGTTGGCTGCACTTAACATTATTTGGTTTATTGGATGAAATAAATATGCTGTTTGCTTATAAATAAAATAGTAACTTTTACCATGTGAACATATAAACAGAATATCTGTAAATGTTGTGGGCTTTGCAAAAAATACCAATATTTTATTTATTTATTACGGCTAAGTTCGTTTCATGAGTTCAGACACTCTTTAAAAGTAAGAAAATTTAATTGTAGTGAACACGTTTTTGGTTCAATAAACTAAAGTCCTAAATAGAACATTTCATATTTTGTCGTCATACTTTTAAGTATAATCTGTTTTGAATAAAGAAAGTCCACTTTTAAGCAGTGTTCCTTCATTTAAAAAACAAATGATATCGCCATTCTGATTTCGAAAGTAATTGATGCACAAAAAACTTGATTTCAAAACGGGTGGTCTAGATATCGTTGCATAGCTAAATTTTGAGCAAGCAAAATATAATTGGTTATGTACAGTAGTACAAATGAACTCCAAACAAAATTTATGAATGCACGTGCATAAATTACTACAAGTGTTCCTAATTTTTGCTAACATGTCAATATCATAACATAATCATAGAAAAAAATAAAGTGTTTGAATAAATTAACTTGAATCTAAATTCTGTGACTGAATTTGCAGAATTATATATGAATTGTTATACTCAATAAGGTAAGAATTAAAATAAAAACTAACCTTACAATGCCTCCGTGTAAAACTAAATGCTTCATAAAATGCCTACATATAATGTACATAATGTAGTAGTCGAGTATAAAATAGCAGTGAACAATAAATACCCAGTCGCTTCCTACATCGCATACAATAAATCATTTGAGTACACTGATTGAGACATTATTACTGGAAAAACACATTTTAATCCCAACATACAATTCATTTAAATTTTATTTAACATATTTTGAACTTTATCTTTAATCTGTTGTAGCATCAGTAATTACTACTCACCAAGTCTTTTAGTTCGGACACCCACAAAATTTAAAATGCACAAAAGTTACCTGCCAAAAATGGCTCACATATCATCATATCACTTGCGTGCATTTACATTATGTTTTAGAGCGATGGAACATTTCGAATATTTCATTTAAATTTAATAAAAATACATTATTACTTGTAAGGAAGAAAATCATGAACTAATTTGAATTCCAGAGCAGGAAATTTTTTCATAAATTTTTGAACATTACATTTTCTAGCCAGTTTAAAACTGAACTAACCATGCATTATTAAAATATATTTTGTAGAATAGTTTTCTTGCAACATTGGATGTAATTTAAGGTTTATTCGGGATGATATTTCATCGAGCGACCCTCATTCTCCCATAATTTTGTAATGTCAGAGGTCGGCTGTGAAACGACAAACATAAAACGAACATAATGCATGTTTCTAAAGATTTCACGGAAACTGAAATATTTTAATTCAATCAAATACATAAAATACCGACCTTAAATTTCCCGTAAAGTTCCACACAATGTAATGTTGGCATTTTCAAAAGACCATGCTTAATTAGCATTTCGGATAGAAAGGAACCCTCTTCATCTTCTGGAATGGTGGTTGTCCAAAGAACCAGTTTGGTCAGTGCTATAATAACGAAAAAAATAAAAATGTATACCATGATTGAATATAGGTTACAGTTATTTGTTTTGATATACAATTTTAAATGAGAAAGATGTACAATATACATATATGAATCATAAGATTTTACCTGTAAGATTTCTTAATGATGCTTGGCCGCTGCTCTTAAATTCAATACTTTGAAACATCTCATCGTATTTTCTCAAGCTAGCAAGCAGTGGTAATGGCAAACTTAGAACTTTTGAGTCAAATTGCTCGGAACTGTAGTTTTCTAAGTTTCCTCTCAAGTTAATGTTCAAGACTATCAGTTGGGTCATGTTTTGAAAAATACAGTTAAGGCCAATCATGTTGCTGACGTTGAAAGTTAAGGTCAATATTTGTACGTTTGGAAATGCCTTGTGCATCCCTTTCATCAATTTCATGTCTAGAGATACACATTTGTTTTCATTTTCTTCTTTCAAATGTTCATTTACTACAGATACCTCCAAATCCTCAACATTTAAAAAACTAGATTTTCCAATCCATTTTTTAAAAGCAATCTTAGTTTGATTCACGACTTTGAGAGATTTTAAATTAGGAAATCACTCATGCAAATCTGATTCTAATTCCCCAGGACCTAATTCACAACACGTACCACCAATACTAACCTTTTCCAAAAGTTCCATGGCAGGGAATCGCAAATGGGTGTGTGGACGTGGATTTCCTAACTTCGACAAGCCTTCTATTTCAAAACTTGTAAGAGTATTTTGCGCTCGTTCCAATATTTGATGCAACAAGTCGTCTTCAAATGGAATATCATTTAATAACAAAATCAGACATTTAAGGTTTGGAAGGTTGTTTCTTAATAGAACCTTCAAACCCTTGCTTTGCAGTCTCATATTCAAGTCCAAAGTCATAATTGTTGGGGGTAACCGCAAAAATTCAAAATCTGGAGGAATATCTACAGGATACGTCGTAAACGGGTGGACAAATTCCTTTAAGTTTACAGTTGCATTTAAAATTGCTTGTAGGAGCCACAAGCCCCGGGCATTGTTGCCAAAACAGATTAAATCACCATTGTCATCCTTATTTGCTTCTTCGTCTAATACACTTTCATCGGAAAATTGAAATGACAATTCTGTTAGTGATGAAAGATTCAAGTTTGGAAAATTAACGGGTAATGTACCGCCGTCCTCTGGATAACTTATCTGAAGTGCAAATAGGCTACTTCCTAAACGATGGAGACAGTCAGATAGACTATCGTAGTTTTCTTCCCAAAAAAATCCAGTAGCCAAGCACAAACTAAATGGAATTGCAGATTCTACTACACCATTACTAGTTGTGAATGTTCGAATAAACCTGTTTAACAATTTCCCTTTATTTCTTACAACGTTGCTTTCGTCAAGTGAATTTTCTTCGTCGAGATTTAGCTTAATTACAGGTTTCCCTAAATTCCTAAGCACTTTTGTTGCTGTTGAAAGCCAGCTTTTTTTAATGAGCCGAACGTTTGGAACCAATTTGGGATCAAGACTTCTATCGTTGGTGTGAATTGCACAAGTCAGAATTTTCTCCAAAAGCTGCAAGATAACATTGTTATTCGGTATGTAATATAGAATTCATTCATTAGAAATATAAGATTGATACAAAATTTTACCGATTTAGTGCCGAACACTTTTTCCTCGGGATGAATCTTCAGTCCACATTCTCGGCATTCGATATTGTGATCATCCTCCAAAAACCAACCATCATCATAAACTGGTAAAGATGGTTTGTCACATGAACAAAAAGTGTTAGAACTTTTACTTCGTTTAACTTCATTGGCCATTCCAAACACCTTCAAATTTAAAAAAAATAACTGAACTGTCAAGGCGTACTATTTGGTTTATGATCAAGATTTGAATATATGTATTACAGAATATAAATTGAAACAAAGTTTATAAAGATTTTATACCATTTCGCTCTCAAATAAGTCAAATGCGTTTTCGAGTGGCTCATTTTTTATTTCATGCTCGGGAATTTCGATGGGATTAGAAAAAGGATTATTGGTGTCGGTAATTTTATGTTTCTTCTTATTATGATCCATTTGGAATTGTAATTAGTATTTTATTTTCAATTAAAATACTTATTTATCAAGTTGCTACAACTGTGCAACTGGATCTGCAACAATCAGTTGGTGGCAAGTCAAACAACTAATCGTTTTAGATTGATTTGGGGTATTTGGAAATGTTTATTAATGGTTTATCTTGATACGTTTTTGATTGGAGTATTCAAAATAGATAAAAAGTTGTGAATATTTCACTTAGAAAAGCTACAAAAATATTGTCCGATTCCCACATTTACTACACAAAAAACTACAACCTACAACAGCTAGTATATAAGTAAAAATGCAACAGATGCTCAGCACGAAAAGAAAAGACGAAAACCTGGCTGACTTTACAAAACATAATGTACACTGAACACGTGCATACACATACAACGTATGCAAATAATGCATTATAATCTATGTACATTCAGGAAAAAATGTAAAAAATCGGTCTAGTATGAAATGTGAAAGGGATTCATTTGCTCCTCACATGTACATTTATTTTGGGGATAAATATCATGTTCAGAACAAAGAATGCTTTGTTGGTCGATACTTCAAACGATAATAGTTAAAATACAAAAAAAAATCCAGCAAACCCTTATAATCCCCATTATTGTAGCATACGAGGAATAGACTAGGGGCAACTAGGTTGGGTACATATTAAAATTTAGCATGTTTATATACGAAATGGATGGTGCTTAATGATTAAATTCGTTACTTATTCCCGGAATCATTATTTAAAATATTGTAAACATTAATCACCTCAACATTTTCAAACTTTGATTTTTCAATCCATTTTCCAAGTTCATCTTCTTTTCCAAATTGAGTGTGAGAATTTTTTAATTGGGGGAGGGGGGCACTCATGCAAATCTGATACAGTTCAGAATTCACATTCCTAAATACATACAAATATCTTTCCCAATTTTGCATGGTGGGGAATCGTAGTTGTTGGGTATGTGGATTAGGATTTCCAGTGCTTTCCATCCCTACAACGCAAAAATATGTGTTCTGCAGTCTCTCCGAAATCTTTAAGTTACGTAATCTTTTCATAGCAATTGCAATGATAACTGATAAACCGAGTTTACTTTACACCAAACAACGTAATGTATGTTTGTAAGAATCGTTATGCACCCTATCCATATACATTTACATTATATTGACATTCAAAAAAACTAAATTATAAAAATATGTCTAAGATATATAGATATAAATGTGCTACACCACTACCTCGACTATCACGTAATTCTAAACTGTACCATTTGGCTACATACATAATTGCAGGTTAGGTCATTACTTCTTTGTGCTTTGGCATCGATCGTGAGATCTTGGACTGAAACTCAGCCCAACCACCATACCATATACCATCATATTTCTTCGCTCTTAATGAAATATCATGATTTTTCATGAAACTTTGCACACTAAAAACGTTTTTTGTACTCTAATATTGAGTATCAAAACGAATATAACGACCACAACTTTATTCGTCCTTCCTCACCCTTTCACAAGCCAATGCGTTTTCACTATCACTTCACGAAATTTTAATCATCAAGCAATAGTCTTCAAATATTTATAAGAAGCCTTAAATTTTAAAATAATTCGTTCCAACTAGAGCAGTTGTAGTTGTAGTAAATCAACAGGTGTAAGTGGAAATATACGAGATATTTAATTAATACCAATTAAGATTTTAATTGTAAAAGTTCATCATAAACTAACTGGGCCACTTTATTTCAATAAATTTTGCAGGTCAGTTCTCAATTTATTGCGACCATGTCCTTATCAAAGGTTCAGTTCGAGAAAAGGGTGGACGATAGTCTACGAAAATTTGCTGATGATCTGAAGGCAGATGAAGAGTTTTACTCTGAAGGAATTCGGCAGTGCGAAAAAGTAAGTTATCTAGCTATACTTAAAAGTCTGTAAAACTGGTTCACTAGACAAGAACTAAATATTTTATATTTTCATAAGGTTCGAAATGCACTTGAGCATGCAACTCGAAATGTAAGATTTACTATCGCTTCTACATATTATGGAGGTAGCATTGGAAAAGGCACTGATGTTCAGTCACCTGACTTCGACATTGTCATGAAGATTAACAACCATATTCCGCCTTTTACAGACGTTCTGGATTTCTTTAAACTAACTCTCCAGCAACAGTCATTCAAACTAAAGATTACTTGTCAGACCATTCGTTTGACTCCATACTCGATCCAATTCTCCTTCACCAACGGCATGGCTGTGGACTTGCTTCCTGCTGTGGCTCAACTGACCGAGGAGCAAGTTCTCCAGAAAATGAAAGGTTCCGCCAAGAATCGCCGTTATTACAGCAGCTCCCTTGTTGCCAATCAAGTGAAATTCATGCGACAGCAAAGTGCTTTTGCTCATGCTGTAGCCCGTTTGGCTAAATTCTGGTACAAGACGATGAACATCGGTTATTACGTCAGTGGTGGCAGTACCATTTTCGAAAACTTAGCGGTTGCTGCAGTGCTTGAAGAGGGAGACAATCGCCCAGAGTCCATGTACTCGGCGTTTATGCGTGTGGTTAAAATGGTTGAGAACCTGGGGCAGCTCCAGCTGGAATTTAAAACTTCTGGCTCTGACTCTTGGAGAGTCGGTGACCCGATTCGTAGTCAACAAGTACCGTATTTATTGGAGCCTGCAAATTCAACTAATAACTTGTTACAAGGGATGCAGCCTCATGTAAAGAAAATATTGAAGAACAATGCCCGCTCCATGATAGGGCGTCTTCAAAATTTGATAGATAAACGGGATTTTTGTCCGTCTGTGACAGCATCCGGAGGAGTGAAGATTGATTTTAAGAAGCTTTTCAAACGTAATCGTTAACGTACTCAGCTCTAGCACGTATTTCCAAATGAGAACTAAATATTCGTAACAAATTAATCCTTATTGGAAGAACATGATTGTTTTGTGCAGAGGCTAATAAAATGAGTTGGGGATTAAAAACTAATACACAATTGGAAGTTTGTAATTTAAATGCATACGTTTAAGTTAAGAACTATACTTTACGATTTATTGACAGTTTATGGTTTTGATGACATGACATATTTTTTTGTATTATGTATACAGTATATAATTTGGAATCAATCCAATTTTAAAATCCTTATTATGATTTTTTGCATCAACTTCCCAGAAGCCACATTCCAGATGAACAACCCATTACGCAGAATATGTTATAACTCGTCCTTGCTCCATCCACTGCTCGTGCATTCTAACGGAAGGCTATGTGTACAGAAATAGAAACGAACGCACCTTAATACTTTTTATCATCATAATTAAATGCATATTTAAAAAATTAACTCAATTTTATAATTGGCAAACCTCAAATTTTCCATGAAGATGCAAATTGATTAATTTGGGCATTTTCAGAAAAGCCTGGCAAAACGCCAAACCCGAAATCAGTGAACATTTACCCTGCCCTCCAGTCTCATTTTCCAGTCCTCCAGTCCACAAAGTTAAAGTCGTTAATTCTACGTTGTAAAAAACAGTTTGCAAACAAAATATTGAACCTCCTGTTTGAGTTTTAAATTCATAATATGCACCAGAAACAGTTAAATTAGCCGATCCTTATTTTTACAAATACTTACCCGAAAGATTCAGCAGCGACGACTGTCTTCCATTTTTTCTGAGAACCAAACCAGGATCCAAAACTTCCATCTCCTTTTCTTTCAAAGTTCCTATCAACTCAAACCGTATACCCGTGAGCAGGGAATCCACCAACTCCGCACTCTTTCTTTGCAACTTTCCATGAAACATTATTGCCAAAGTTTGTACATTTCTCATCTTCATAAATAAACATGCGAGAGATTTCAAAGAGTCCATGTTGACATGCACAGTCAAATCCCTAACATTTGGAAATGCTACACTTAACTGGGTCATAATTTCCCAGCTTGGTGACCTGAAGTAATTAGCATGCTCTCCAGAAAGGTGTTCATTAATAATAGATACAGACAAGCCATGTACATTCTCAAATATCGACTGTCCAATCCACTTTTTTAACATGGCTTCAGTTTGATACGACAAACAAACACAATTTAATTTTGGAAGATACTCCTGCAAACATGCCAACTGCTCAGGTGGTCCCAGTTCACATTCCGTACTATAAATATTGACCAATTCTAACTTTTCCATGAGTGGAAATCGTAAATAAGAGCGAGGATAAGGACGACCGGTGGTACTACTGACGCCACCCACATAAAACGTTACAAGTGTTTTCTGAAACTGTTCCAAGATTTTGTACATCAAATCATTCGCAAGTGGATTTGAATGCAGCTGTAACGTCAGATCTTTTAAATTGGGAAGCTGGTTCCTCTGGAAGAAAGTTTCCAATGCTTTGCTTCTAAGCTTCAATTCAAGTTGCAAGGATAAGATTGTGGGGGGGAATTGAAGAAATTCAAATGTCGCTGGAACCACATCCGTATTGCTGCTTGTGAAAGGAATAACTAACTCTCTGAGAACTGTACTTGCATTTATAATTGATTGGAGGATCCAGCGACCAAGGTTGTTGTTCTGAAAATTGGAAGGACCCTCCTTTCGAACAGGTTTATAAACATTGTCGGAAAACTGAAATGACAGTTTTCGTAAAAGGGGGAAACGAAGAGATGGAAAGCTGACTGACATGTTGCCTCCATCGAAAGGATAGATTATTTCTAGTTCCACCATCTCATCTGCAAGACGAGTAAAACAGGCTGATAAACTCAAGAAGTTTTCATGACGGAAGAATTCCGAGCCAATGGTTAACTTAAACGGAAGAAATGAGGTCTGGAATCTGGTGGAAGCATCGAACCTTTCAGTAAATTGATCGAGTAATTCCCTTTTATCCTTTAAATCATCTGCTAGCGTCAGCTCAACAAGGAGTGGAACCTCACATTTCTTAATTAGTTTTGATGTGGTTCCCAGCCAACTTTTTTGGACGAGTCGGATACTTTTGATGACATTTCTGGATAATTGTTGCTCGTTGTTGTAGATAGCGTAGCGTAGAATTTCCTCTCGAATCTGTAACAATTTTTGTTGTAAAAGTTTTGGATTATTTTGTTGTACTTGAATTTTATGTGCGTTGCGTTTATGTCATTATGTAAAAATTATTCACTTACCCAATCAATCCCGAATACCTTTTCCGCAGCAGTAATACCCATCACAAATTCTTGAGGTTCGTTAAAACTGAAACCATCCCCCAAAGGACAACTGTACTTGGCTAATATTGCCTGCCATGAGGATGATAGGTCACTTGAACATTGACCGTTAGAATTTTTACTTCGTTTAACTTGGTGAGACATTTTAACTGCCTCCAGATTATAATAAAATGATGTGTGTTTTCAAATATATTTATTAATATTGATTTGGTTGTCTCCTAATCTAGCCCACTTTTAGAAAAAAATAATAAGATAGATAAATGATCTAAACCTTAACCTTGTTGACTTTGCCAATACTAATTGATTTTTATACTGATTTTGAAACAGTCGATCGATCAGTGGTCTAATCCAAAATAAAGTCAAAATTCTGTTAGTCTGTTTACTTCATAGCATATCCAGCCAGATGACAAGTAAAGAAACAAATTGTGTTAAGTAAAAGGTACATACTCCATACCATGGACATAAGACATACATGCGAGTGTGTAGGTGCGTGAAGCTAACAAATATGATTCATTATTGTAAGTAGTCACTGTCAGTAGTCAGTCCACATATTTATTTATGAAATAGGGTTACCCTCAGCTATTATTACAAAATTACATGCAACCATTAAGTTTGTTGATCAATTATCATGGTTGATTTTTTGGTGTAAGCGTATAACAATGTAAGATTTCATGGTTATGATAAAATGTTTTAATACGTATAATAATAATTATTGTCAAAAATGGTTCCCACAGAGTTAGTGGCATATTACACCATGGACATGAAAATGAAGTTCATGCTGGTATATAAAAAAATAGTCAT
>JAQFZG010003203.1:0-14208 GCA_034695465.1 Entomobrya nicoleti | reverse complement strand
ATGTGAGTTTTGTTCTATTATTCTGTCCGTAGTTAGTTTTTAGCAATTCATTCCTAAAACAACTAACTTTTCAAGTAACAGCAACAATGGATTTTTCAGAAAGTACCAAATTATTTTTCACTGAAGTTTACATAGTATTTCTATCAATATTTCTTATATTCTTTGGCTATCCTTTTCTTTTTGTGTTCTTGATTCCATGCTGGATTTACAAAAACTTGGTTAAATATTTTCTTCAAAAGAATCCCAAGTTCGGAAATACATTAGATGGAATAAACGGTGTTAATGCTGGACAACAGCCATACCTAAAGCCCGATTTTGTTCTAATTCCATATTACACTTTAGCTGACAAACTAGATGTTACTAAAGTTGTGGAAGTCATCAAGGAAAAAATAATAAAACCTGGACTGTATCCAGAACTAACGCAAAAGATAGTTCGAAAGTATGGCTACCATTTTTGGTACTTCGTCGATAATTTTAAGGTGGAGGATCATGTCCATTACTTAAAACCCGATTGTCCAAATATGCCCATTACAAGACAAGAGTTACGAGAGCTCGTGACAGGGAAGATGGGAAGATTGCCATTTGATACCGAAAAATCTCCATGGGAAATTTTGGTAGTGCCTCACTACATTTGTGACAGGGATCCAAAGGCAAAATCCGTTTTCATCATGAGAGTAAATCATTGCCTAATGGATGGCTACGCTTTGGCCAACTTCGCTAACAAGTGTGCCACCAAACCTTGGATGGAAAAACTTGGTGGGGGGTTTCAAAACCAACCGTTAAAAACCAACATATTGCAAAGCTTGTACATAAATATCATGTTATTTCTAACGGGGCCGTATCATCTTTTAAAATTACTTGTGTTTTATGTCGATAAACATGAATTCGTGGAAAATGTGTACAAACCCAACTTCGAAGATAAATGGGTTACGCAGTGTACTCCGGCTGTGTCAAGTGCTAGATTAAAAGCAGTAAAAAATGTGTATGGCGTCGACATGTCAAGTTTAATAACAACTTTGTTTACTCAGGCACTCTACAAAACTATGAAACAAAAAAATCTTACGAATAAATCCAACTACATCCATGGGTATCTTAGCATTCCACTTCCTGGACATCCTGGAACTATGACAAACCATTATTCTATTGCACGAATGCCAGTAAAAGTTAATTTGCAGGACCCATTAGAGACTTTAAAGTTTGTTCACAATGAACACCAACGTTTGCGTAGTTCTGTAAGCCCGTTAGTTTATCTTATTTGCAGTAACCTGATTGCAATAGCACCACTTTGTTTGAGGGCCACTTCAATTGCAGGTTCGCCAACAAGTTTTGCTTTAACCAATTTCCCGGGACCTACAGAGCCATGTGACATTTTTGGGTGCCGAACCAAACACATTGGTTTGGGTGGTAAAGGTTTGGATGGCATAGGTAATGGTTTATATATTGATTGATTTTTTTGTAATAGTTACAACATAACTTCTAAAATAGATTGAACAACTTTTATTGTTTCGAAATAGTTACCATGTTTGCCTGCTTCAGTCTGAGCGGAAGTTTTATCTTGGACAGTGGATCCCCTGTTTGTAACCTGAAAACTCAAGAGGACGTTGACCATCTTGCAAATGCAATTTTAGAAACACTGGAGGACTTGGAAAAACATAAACATTTAAAAGAAAAATATGGATAAAAACTGGTTATTGCATTAATGTTAAAAGTAAATAGTTCTCTATTGTAAATTCCCTTCTACCCTACTATCATTATGCTTTTATAATTTCATATCCGATTAAATTATAAAAATCTCATGAAATAGAAGTAGGTAAACATAGTGACTCAAGATTTTTATATCTACAATATGCACACGACCTATAAGTTATTATCTTCGATTTTATTATTTACGTTTAATGCTTAGATACACAAAACGTAAAACAAACACCACTTTTGCGCTATTAGTTGGAATTAAATTAATATGAAATAGATAATTATGTTAGGAATATAATTTTAAAACATACAGCCATTTTTAAACAATCTTTCAAACCAACAATCTACTGATACGTAATGAAAAACTTTTATTTGATATTATTGAAGTCAGTTGGGCAAATTCATATCATAACTTGACTATATAGCTGACAGCTGTTAAAATTTTATGGTTGTATGTTTTTGGCTTTAAGAACGCAAAAACATTGGATTGAAAACTACAAAGGTTACAATTTTCTTGATATTTACTTTGTTTGCTTTGAAAACCATGTCTCTACAATTTTGACCACATCAATAAGGCTGTAGAAAAATAATTGTGTCACAGTTATCTGACTTGAGACAATGTATTTGTACTTCGTATTAATAAACTTTAGGTTCGTGTTAATCGCTTCTATATGCTTACGTAAAAGTGGTATTGGGTTCTAAATCACGCAAGGATATTTTAAGTGTGTAGTAACTAATAAGTTTTCTTAAATTTTATGCACTGGACAAAATTTCTGACTCACGATCGATTACAAGCATTCTTATATTTTGTGCATCCATTGAACTCGTGTAATTTACCGTGAGAATAGTAATAATGACTTTGTGAATCATGGATCTAATGTTTAAGGAAATTGGAAATGAAACATAAGTTATAACTTTACTC
Source organism: Entomobrya nicoleti (assembly GCA_034695465.1). Classification (NCBI taxonomy): domain Eukaryota; kingdom Metazoa; phylum Arthropoda; class Collembola; order Entomobryomorpha; family Entomobryidae; genus Entomobrya; species Entomobrya nicoleti. Next base: position 11,594 of record JAQFZG010003203.1, on the reverse strand, counting down.
AAAATAAAATTATAAACATTGACGCAGTCAATTTTCCACATATAATAGGTTCCCAAAGATGATAATGTGTAAAAAATACGTATTTTTTGATATTATAAAACTTTATCGTGTTCATCATAACTAGTATTTTCCATTTTTTAAAGAGCCAAAGTTTTCATATAAGAATAGGAAAGGCAAGCAGCATCATGTTTGGTTTTTTGATTAAATGCAGGCCCATCTTCATCAAACCAAAACTTTTCATTGTATCTGAAGCTACCAAGTACAAATGCTATAAACAATTCAAATAAGGTTACCCGAAGATATTTAATTCGGGTGAAACTTTTGATGTTCTAAAACTTTGTATATCTATTCACCTGCATGGTTTTCCACCCAAATTAATCTGCAAACCACGACATATTAAAATATTGTTTCTTCCATAGGACCTGGAAGTTTTTGTGAGAATAAAGACAGTTGGAGTGATATGCTCCGCAATTATCGAAAGTATTTGGGAAAAACTCGAACTTAATTTTATCGAGTCGAAAAAAACCAAAGGTTTCATAGTAGTTTTAAAATTGTGATTTTTCACCACACATTTTGACGTTCTCGGGGATCTGTTTGTAATTTTATTTCTTTTATTTATAACTATCGTCAAGTATTTATTTATGTCGTTAAGCTATTTTTCAAATTTATATATATGGAGATACTTTAAATCGGTTCTTTAAACGATGATTTCCTGTTTGTATTTTTATTGCTCTCGTGTATACAACCTTTCTGGCTTTTCGTTAAATTGTTTAAGGGTAAACCGGCAACGCAGATAGAAATACTTTACGAGAATATATGTACGAGAAAAAATATCCGGAATGCTTAAACGAGTAACGTTTGTACAATTTATTTATTTTTGTTGTAAGTGAAAATTTGGCATTTTTGGGACACCACATAAAGTCAGCCACACTGATCCTAATTATTAAACTCACGCACCAGTTTCCCAGCCACTACTAGATATCCCAACTTTTCAGCCTGTTTTGATTGAATTATCATACTGGTAAATTTGTTTAAACTAACAATCAATTTTTTTCGGAAATTGTACCTTACATGTTGCAGAAATTAAAATATACTATTTGTTAAACAGGAATTAAATAATCCCGCTGTAATAGCGATCATAACGACGGAGCTGAAACGACGAGATACATGATAATGATTAACATTGTTGTTGCCAATGAAAAAAAAATTCGAATGATACGTCCCATTACATGTTTGACATTGTGACCTTTGACCCCGATTTCTGACCCATTAGGGTCACTGTGACCCCAAGTGATACATGATTCGTAATCTACTCGACCACAGCTTTCGATTGCGCTATTTAAATGTACACCATGCGCAAGTTGAAAACTTTCGACTTTGACCTTGGGGTTTGACGTAGGGGGCTGAAAATCAATAGAGTTCATGCCCTTGACCATAGTGACCCACATCCCAAATTTAAACTAAATTGGTCAACGCGTTCTTGAGTTATCGTAGTGACAGATGGACAGGCAGACAGACTGACAAACTCATTAAAGTCCATACTCCGCTGAGCTTCGCTTTCAGCTCCGTAATAAAGTTTTATTTTTGTTAGTTATGTATTATACGGCTGGTATTTGGAAAGTGACAATGCTCCAAATTCAAAAAAACACTTGATCAACTTTCATCATTGATAGTATATATTTATTAATTGAAAGTTTTGTTTCGCAAATTATTTAACATAGCTAAGGAATTTATGAATGCTAAGTTTTTAATTGTATCTACTGAAACAACTTGCTTGAACTTTAAACTGTGAAATTCAAGTTCCTTTTATAGGACTTGCATATTTGTTTTGTAGCAAATGGTTTAAAGGTTTTTGATATGACCACCTCTAACATTCCAAATTACTGGAGTTGACAGATTGTTGTTTGGCTTCCTACCTTCCGGCCCAAATAAGATATTTACCTGATATAAAGATTTTTATTTTTAAAATAAACAATTTATTCGCACAAAATACAAATTCAATGTTCAACCACTTACTATAACCAGCCATGATCGCCTTGAAGAAAAAGGTTTCTTCCAAAATATCAACTATCCAGTGAATATCGTATTCTCTGTTTGTTCCAATTGGCGAAATGGGATCGCCATCTGGAGGCGTATAAAAGGACAGCATAATGTATGGTGGCACTTATTTAGAAACGACAAATTAATCGATGCTAGCAGTTTGACAAGCGATCAATGACTGAACATTTTTGAACTTTATTATTTGAAAAATGCTTCAAATTCTATTCTTTGAAGAGAATATTTTGTGCTCAGAACTTTTCTTTCACAGATTATTAAAATGTAAGGGAAAAATTCCGGTTCAAATATTATTCTTATACAATATTTAAAATAAGTCTAATGCACTTTGGTTTACGTATCTTTCTCGCAAACGTATGAAGTAATATTCCATAATCCATATTACGTCAACAAACTTTATTTCCATATTCGACACAAAAACGAGTGAAAGAAATTGCTAAAAAAAAGTCCTTTCATGTAACCAAAATTATATTTTATCATGCCAAAGTTTAATATTGACGTTGATTTTTGATTTGTGGATTTTTATTTGCTTATAGATATAAACCACAAATATGTTTTATAACCTTTTTAAGCTGCAGAAAAAACTACATTGAGTTTGAAGTTAATAATCTCTCCTATTTCAAACAATTTCTGGGAACCAAAAATTGTAAATCGGAATATTTTTTTATTATATACGAAAACATTTTAAGTCATTGTATTATTATGTAAATGCAAAATTGCATATGATAGAGAACCATATACTTGCTTATAAAATTGTGAGAACATTAGGTATTTTTGCGGGTTCCCAGACAAAAACGCTGTACTAGTACTTTTCCTAAGGCTTGTCGATGTACGCAAATAGTTAGCAATATCAAAAATAAGTCGCATTAGTACTAAAGGGTGATTATGCTTTCCCAAAATCATCCATAAGTTCATACAAAAACTTTACTTTGCGAACGATAGCTAACATGATGAAATAATGAACATAAAAATACATCCATAATTTTCTGATTGATTTCAACAAACGACGCTATTCGTCAGTGGTGATAATCTAATTTAAATGTACACTGACACGAATAGACCCTACACAATAAACAACGTATTTAAATAAATATCAAAACGCTGTATTACAAAAAACACAACCAATAATAGAAAACCCCAAATGAGAATTCCTTTTTACATGTGTTATTTTACAAGAGATTCTCACATGTTCAAAAAATTAATGTAACTCCGATGCGTTTTATTTTCGTAAATTGTTTGTAACGATTTAGAATTAAATTTGACTTCTCAAGACGCAACAATCAAGGTGCACTATAAATTCAAATGCTAAATAGCCGTCACAACGCGCACTCTTTCCAGTTGTACTTGTAACACTGTAACCAATGGCTTCCCGAAGTAAATTTTATAATTTCACGATGGAAATTTGTATAACATTTCTATCAATTTTGGTAGTCCTTAATGGATATCCCCTTCTCTTCCTATTTTTATTCCATTGCTGGTTGTACAAACGAATCGCATTGAAGTTGGCCAAGAAGGATCCCAAAATTGGAAATATTTTAGAGGGCATTGATGCAGTGTTTGCTGGACAGGACCCATACACCGATCCATTGATTGTACTAATTCCTTACTTGTCGTTAGCCGGCAAACTGGATGTCCCAACGGTTGTGAAAGTTCTCACGGAAAAAGTGATCAAACCCAAAACGTATCCTGAGTTAACTCAGAGAATTGTTCGAAAGTATGGCTACCATTTCTGGCGTTATGTGGACAATTTCAAAGTGGAAGACCATGTCCGCTATTTACACCCTGAATGTCCAAATATGCCAGTTACTAGAACGCAACTGAGGGACATGCTAACCAATCAATTGGGAAAATTACCATTTGACTCAACAAAGTCACCATGGGAAATTTTGGTTGTCTCACATATGATTGACGATAGAGATCCAGAAATAAAGTCGGTCTTCATTTTGAGAGTAAATCATTGTCTAATGGATGGCTACTCAATAGTTAACTTTACGAAGAAATTGGCTGTTAAACCCTGGAGCGCGCTCGGTGGAGCAAAGCTACAAGAAACGCAACGCAAACCTAACAAACTTGCTGAGATTTACAAATTGGTAATGCTGTTTTTTGTGGGACCTTACCATCTTTTAAAAATGTTTGTATTTTCAAACGATCATCATCAGTTCGTCCAAAACACTAGCAAGCCAGACTTCAAAGAGACTTACAATTCTCAACTTACCCCACTTATTCCTGGCGCAAGACTTAAAGCCATAAAGGATTCTTATGGAGTGAGTATGTCAAGTTTGATTACAACTTTATTCGCTCAAACAACATGGAAAAGTATTAAAAGAGCTGGAGTTCCGGTATCTAGTACTGTACATGGTTTACTCAGCTTTCCACTATCAGGACATAGAGATAGTCTATACAATCACTGGTCGCTTGTCAGAATCCCAATTAGGGTCAATGAAGCTGACCCAAGAAAAACTTTGAAGTTTGTGGAAAAAGAACTCCAAAGCCAAAGGAATTCAGTGAAACCACTTGTATTTTTGTATGTTAATAAAATAATTGCATTGGTGCCTCTCTGGTTACGAATGAACTCTAAATCAGTGCCACCAACTACATTCGTCTTAACAAATTTTCCGGGTCCAAATGAGCCCAGCGATATTTTCGGATGTATATCGAAGCAAATTAGTTTGGGAGGAAAGCCGTCACAGGGAATATGTAAGATTATATAATATTTGTAAATTCATTTGTTTGAAATGCCATTAAAGTTAACCTGGTCATATTTGTGTTTGTCTACAGCATTTATTAATGGAAGCTTTAGCTTAGGTGGAAACTTCTGGCTTGATACTGGAGGCCCTGTTTGCAATCTTCCAAGTCAACGGGATGCTGATGCTTTAAGCGAATCAATAATGGATACGTTTGATTACCTTGAAGCGGCAATTCCTGTCAATTCAAAATAAAAACTTACAATGCATGTAAATATGTATTATTATTAAGATGCGATTTCATTCAGATTAAATTACTGTGATAGATAATCGTATTTTGCATTCCATTTAATTTTCAACTAGTTCTAAAATATTTTACAATTAGCTTTTTTTATTGTTTGAGAAAAAGTGTCATCAATCACTAATTCTCATTGTTATAGTTTTCCAAAAACTCTTCGCTGCATACTAATAGAAGCAATTTAGTTATAAAACCAATAAACTTTAAAGAAAAAGGCATGATTAATTTATAAAACGTATTAAAAAGTAGTTCTGTCTTGTTTTAAGTGGTTAATATCACGAATATTGATCCTGCAGTTTATTTGCATCGATAAGTGAGGTATAACAAGAACGGAATAAGTGGGTTTATTATATTCGTTAAACCATAGCATGCCAAACGAAATCAATCAAATTTTTAGTGTTTTGGAGTTTAAATTTAAAACTGCAAAGGTTACTAAACTCTTTAAATGAGGGAAAGTCTGAACTTTGTACACTCCGATTTTTATGTTTTAATGAATTGACGCGTTAAGAAAATAACAATAAAGATAAAATTAGGAAATTTATCTCGTCTTAGTTTGAAATAAAAAGGTTCTGCGTATACATGTGAAACAACATCAGGAATATTTTTATCAACATCTTGTTTGACAGATTAGACGCAGTCATTTTAGTTTTTAGTCCAGACATTTTTTAGTAAAGAGTACAAAATACAATAACTTTTGGTCTTAAAATGCACTTTTTCACTCCTGAAAACGATTTCATAGTCAGTTGTTCTTGTACCTTTTTTTAAGTTTACGCATTGAAATTTGATTTGAGTGCATGCGATATAAAAAACGAAATGGAGAGAAGTGAAGAATGAATACAAAATCGCTTTATAATGTTTAAATCCCGTCTAATCGATAATACGATTCCCATGATTCTAATGCTTCACTATCGCTTCTGTCTAAGAGTTAGTCTGTGAACACGATTTCTCAAAAACTACTTTGACTCCAAACGTAGTGCACATACACCTTAGGTCAAGACCTTTCTTCGAATTGATTTTCAGACCATGAGATCCACATAACCCCAGATATGAGGGCCGCAAGTTCACATGCATTTTAACTGGCTTTATTACTCTCGATTCTGATGTAGGATCAACATTTGATTACGTACATACATACATACGTATACGTATATGTATAAAATAGTATTCGCAGCAACCGTAGTTACTATTAGAATTTACATTCTTCTCGTTCTAAAAGTAATTATCTTGATTGGTTTCTATATTGAAGTTTCGTTTGCATGTGCATATTTAATGATCAAAAAAGATTCACATATAATTTTAAAACTTGATTTCGTGCAACAAGTACGACTCACAACTTGATCTATATTAATGTATAATTCCCACTTCACTGACCTGCTCTGCTGAATAACATTGTTGGCAACATAATCCAATTATATAGAACACACTTTGGTAGGAAATCATAGATAAAAATACCAATTCATGACACGCATAGGAAACGCCTGCAAAATAAAAATCATCTCGAGAGAAACCTTTTATTTCATTCGAACATTAAAGTAAATGACTAGACCGCTGTTTGAAAATTGCTGGAAAACGCTAACGATGTAGGAACAAGCCTCAATAATAAGTTGATACAACAACGTTTCTTTTTCTTTCATGTGTACATTTCCTGTTATCATTTCATATACATCTACAATATCCAAGCAAAATCTCACATGATATGAAGCCATGAACTTGATTTTGAACTCATTCTTTCCAATTGCATGGTTGCAAGTTTGCACAGAAAAATATACGCAAATTTCAATGCAAAGTTTATATTTTTATTAACCGAACACAAGGACAAAATCATGTTCTTTTTCATAAAGTTTCATCCGAATTATAAATTTACATTGCAGATTCTCATACCAAATTGTTATACAGTTTTTAAATTGTCTGATAGTTTATTTGATACGCGTATTAACAACGAACTTTACCCACATAAACTATCTTTAAATCAATCGAGTATAAATTCTCGCTGCAGTTATGTTTCAAATTTAAAAGTTAAGTTCTACTGAAGATACGCGTTCCACAACTTCTTAGTTCTATCAATGGCTCTCTTAAATAAATTCAGAAATCTTGTCATGGAAATATTTATAATATGTGTATCAACTTTTTTGATACTCTTTGGATATCCCCTTCTCTGCGTAATCTTATTTCCTTGCTGGATTTACAAACAATTAGCAATAAAGCTGGCTCAGAAAGATCCCAAAATCGGAAATATTTTAGAGGGCATTAGTGCAACATTTGCTGGTCAAGACCCATATCTAGATCCACTAATTGTTATAATGCCATGTCACTCCTTAGCTGGCAAATTGGATTTTCCGGCTGTAGTGAAGGTTCTCAAAGAAAACGTGATCGCACCAAATCATTATCCTGAATTAAAACAGAGAATTGTTCGAAAATTTGGATACCATTTCTGGTACGATGTCGATAACTTTAAAGCCGAAAACCACGTTCGCTACTTAAAACCCGACTGCCCAAATATGCCCATTACTAGAAATGAATTGAGGGACTTGGTGTCAAATAAATTGGGAAACTTACCTTTTGACTCAGCGAAGTCACCATGGGAAATTTTTGTTGTTCCAAACATTATCGACGATACAGATCCAGAAGTTAGGTCAGTATTTATTTTAAGAGTGAACCATTGCCTTATGGATGGCTACTCCATATTTAACTTTACGAAGAAATTTGCTGTTAAACCTTGGAAAGTGCTTGGTGAGGAAAAGCTTGAAGAAAATCAAACGAGTAAGCACAAACTTGTTGAGATTTACAAATTTGTGATGCTACTTTTCTTGGGACCATACCATGTTCTTAAAATGTTTGTATTTTCAAACGATTCTCATCGATTTACCCAAAACACTTACAATTCGGAATATGAACAGACTTACAATACTCAATGTACCCCAGTAATTCCTGATACTAAATTAAAAGCTGTCAAAAATGCATATGGAGTCACAATGTCAAGCCTAATTGCAACTTTATGCGGTCAAGCTACATGGAAATGTATGAAAAGAGCTGGGATTTCTGTTCCTAAAACTATACACAGTTTCGTTAGCTATCCACTTCCAGGACACGGGGATGTTTTAACGAATCACTGGTCTCTCGTAAGAATGCCAATTATGGTAGATGAAGCTGACCCAATAAAAACTTTGAAATCGGTAGAAAAGGAATTTCAGAGCTTAAGAAACTCTGTAAAACCACTTATATTTTTCTATGCAAACAAGTTGATTGCACTGGTTCCTCTCTGGTTACGACCTCACTCAAAATATATAACTCCAACCAGTTTTATCTTAACCAATTTTCCTGGTCCAGTTGAGCCCAGTGATATTTGTGGAGGCATAATGAAATATAGTAACATGGGAGGAAAACCGTCAGTTGGAACACGTAAGATTTTATACGGAATACATTACATTATACATTATCAATCATGATTTTAAAAATATTAATCCATTCGTTTTTGGTTTAGCACTACTTTTTGGCTGCTTTAGCTCATCTGGAAGGTTTTGGTTTGACCTTGGAGGTCCAGTTTGCAATCTTCCAAGCCAACAGGACGCTGACTTTCTGTCTGAATCAATTTTAACAACACTTGCTGACCTAGAATTGACAATGCAATTAAAGTTAAACAAAAGTTAACTAATATATCAAGATGTTTGTTTTCATTTAAAAAATAATATTTTCTAATAACATTCATTTTATACAAACACAGATGACTTTAAATACAAATTCTGATTGAAAACTATTGCCCAAGATTACTTTATTGCATAATGGTCATTCTATCTATTAGTTCCTGAAATAGGCTACTAGATGTTCAATACGTAATGTTGTACATAAACTTAGATTTTCCATGATGGACGTGTGCGTTCAACTAAATTTAGAAACTTTAAATGTAAAGTGTTCATTGCATTAGACGCATACATTGGTAGTGTAAGTTGTTAGTGACACAGAGTTAAGCGGAAATTTAATAAACTTCAGTTTATAAAAATATATTTTTTAATGTTTGTGAAACAACAACGTTCGCAAAAACAACATAAGCGATGGCAGCAGTGCAAATGTTACTAGAATTATAACGACAGAGCGAAGAATGCTGTTTTTCTCCAATATCGTTCTATTTTTAATAAAAAGAAAGAATATAATGGATTTGAATATAATTTAATTGAATGGATTCATACTATTTTCAAAATCAGGCTTCGTTGTAAGTTATGTATCTTCAAATGTAGTTCGTGGGATAAAGTTAAAAATAACATAATACTAAATGTGAGAATATGAGAGGAATCACGTTTCACCACTCTGTTGTCGTGTCACAAGTCTTTATAGCATGCCAATAATCGTTGTTTCCGGATTACCCCAAAATTGATTTTTTGTTAAATTCCCACTTATTTGGGAAAACTAAGTTGTTTTGAATGCACTGTCGTTATTTGCGTTTTAATATGGTGATCAACCGTCAATTTTCCCTAGTTATGCTTTTGGTATAAAGTTACTTTTTACAAGATCAAAATTGGTGCCTATAAAAAAAGTTTCCTCGTAAGCAAAATCTTCTAAGATCTATCCGTATAAATTAGTTTGTTAGGCAGTGATAATTGTTATGTTATGAGAAAACGAAAAGCAAATAATGTACTTTGTATATGATTACCTTTAAGCTGTCTAATAATTTGTACGAAATATTTCAGATTTTAGAAACTGAATTTCACATAAAAAACAGTTCTTATTTACTATTTATTGTGCAATGAATACGAATAAAAGCGTCAAAATGTCTTCTTTTTATAAACCACCTGATATCAATATCAGCACTTTGACAAAAACAAAACCCGGCGGTGAACAAAAATCCTTCGTTAAAACTATAAAATTTCAACTCGGTTGCCTATCAATTGCATTTGGCTTTATACTAACATTGTCTTTGATTGTACTTCCCCTTGAAGCACTTTGTTTTTTGCTGGTTAGACCATGGAGCCTATGGACCCACAGAAAAATTAGCAGTTTTCTGCACTTGATCATGTGCAGTTGTAAGTGAGAAAATTGTCGTCTTATTATTATTTAAATTTTGGCCCCGTTTTATATAACTGTTGGAATTTTTGATAGATTTTATTGTATTGACGGAGTGGTGGAGCAACACTAAAATTCAAATATGTGTGGACCCACAAGACTTACAGCTTATGAAAAAGGAACACAGTATTCTTCTTGTAAATCATAGATGCCCATCCGAACTACTTGTGATTGCTAGCCTTGTCAACCACCTTGGTATTTTTGGAAATTTACGATCATTTATGAAAAAGAGCCTATCATATTTGCCAATTTTGGGATGGGTTTGGGCATTACAAGAAAATATATTTTTGGAGAGGAATTTTGAAAAGGATAGGTTGAATCTAGAACAACGCATTACAAGCGTGTTTAAGCACACTGATCCATTCAGTTTTATATTTTTCCCCGAAGGTACACGTTTTACTAAAGAAAAGCATATGGCTAGTATGAAGATAGCTGGAGAAAAAGGGTTACCAGAACTGAAGCATCTATTATTACCCCGAACCAAAGGATTTGTCACTTTTCTAGAAGGCTTAAAGAAGATCGAGGAAAACACAAACTCCCTTCCTGTTTCTATAATTGATGTGTTGGTGTCCATTCATTTTGAGGGATCAGAATCATTTACATGGACATTCTCTGATGCACTTAAAGGCCAAGGTGCAGATGTCAAGATCGTTCTTAGAAGATATTCCACAAAAGATATTCCATTTGAAAATAATGATGTTAATGGAGAGTGTGCCATGTGGCTCCACAGAAGATACCAAGAGAAAGACAAGTTATTGCAAAATTATAAAAATTCTCCTGTTCGGAATTTCTTTTCAGATGCAACTGAAACATTGCCAAGTTTTAAATTGCCGAAATCATGGATTATGTTATTTCTAGTGATATTTTTAGATATGGTTTTGTTTGTACCAATAACTAGTCAGATTATAAGAATTTTAAAGTGTGGAAGTATAATTCAAGTTAATATGGTTTTGAGTGGAGTTTTCGTAGTAAACTTTGTGTATAAAAGGTTGATCGATGGTACAAAAGGTTGACAAATATTTAGATCAGGTCTAAGCTGCAAACTGACGATGAGTAAGGTGATAGTTTGAATGAAAACTCATGTTACATTCTGTATTTTTCCATGTTAAACTGACTGTATAAACAGTATATAGTACCGACTGTTAATACTATATCAAATCTGAATTAATAAATAAATAAATGTTGGCTAATTAAATATTTCAATAAATGTCCATAACAAGCTTCCAACCTTAACACCAAGTGCATGACTACTCGCGTTGATCATAAGTCACAGAGGGTTGCATATGAGAAAGGTAATAAATAACAATTAATTTCAAAATCTTTTGTTGTTCCTATTTTAGGTTGTTGCCGCTGCTAGTGCTATAGAAATAGTTCAATATTTATACTTGAAAGATATCAAGTCATTGGGTCCTGGATCTAAAATTGTCCTTTTGTCTTCGCAGATTTCTGTGCATGAACAAGGTATCCAGACAAAAATAGATAAAAATCTGAAACATGTGAAA
>JAQFZG010003202.1:0-14209 GCA_034695465.1 Entomobrya nicoleti | reverse complement strand
GTGAGTCAAGTCAACTTTGATGTGCATTACGGAGAGTGTTTTGGGCTTCTCGGAGTGAACGGTGCTGGGAAGACTACCGTGTTTAAAATGATAACTGGCGAGGAGTTTCCTTCAGAGGGAATTGTGTTTGGGTTTGGAACGACGACCGTAGAAAAGCCGAGGTATTTCTTTTCTAATATTGGCTACTGTCCTCAGTTTGACGCTATATTTGTGGTATTCACTGGAAGAGAAATGCTGGAGCTGTTTGGAGTGCTCAGGGGGCTTCCGTATAGAGGAGCGAAAGCGGAAGCTACAAAGTGGCTGCAGAGATTTGGGTTGAGTGAGAGTGCTAACGTGCGATGTGGCAAGTATAGTGGGGGCATGAAAAGACGACTGAGCACTGCTATGGCCATGATTGGAGATCCAGCATTGCTTTTACTGGATGAACCGACGAGTGGAGTGGACCCTGTGTCAAGGCATCAGTTTTGGGGCATTCTGGAAAAGATTAGGGATTCAGGTCAGTCCATTATTCTGACGTCGCATAGCATGGATGAGTGCGAAGCATTGTGTTCCCGATTGGGAATCATGGTCAATGGTCAGTTCCAATGTTTTGGAGGCGTGCAGCATTTGAAAACCAAGTTTGCTCAAGGCTACAGTCTAACAATCAAACTGAAGCCGGACTTGCCATTTGGTATGCCAGAGATTGATGAGAGATTGACAAAGTTTCAGGAGAAGATTAATGAAACATTCCAGCCTTGCACACTAAAAGATAAGCATGAGAACTTGCTTCAGTACCACTTGGAAAACCCATCCATTACTTGGGACGCGCTGTTCAAAATGCTGGAGGATGTCAAGAAAGAATTTGAGTATATGATTGAGGACTTTTCTGTGAATGAGACGAGTTTGGAGGACGTGTTCCTCGCGTTTGCAAGGATGCAGTATGAAGAAAGGCGGGTGGAGATTACGACATGTGCCCAAATTTGCAGTTGTAGTTGCTAAAATATTTTTTCGACTGAATTTGTATGTATTAGTTAACGAAATTTATATAATGTATTATAACAGTTAGTCTATGAAATGTCCAAATACGAAATAAAATGATCGTAAAGAACTTTTATTATAATTTTCATGTTACTTCGAGAAATTGTTTGATATGCACCTCTACACTATTCATGAATATCTGCACTAAATAAATATCTGTAAGTATCAGGGACTTGTAGGCATTAGGGTCAGAGGTCACTATTGCTTATCATAAGGTTTTTGAGAAGTGCAGTCCCATGGAAAATCTTGAATCCCATTTTATTCCCAGCTTTAATTCAGTAGTCTAGTAGAACGTAAAATTGGAATCTTAATATCTTTTTCTTATTAAGCCATCCAGCTTATCCGTTGTGCTTGGATGAATGTTCAAACAAATTACACTAACTAACTTAGATACAGACAATGTTTTTCAAAAAGCTGGGCGTGATCCTTTACAAGAATCTCCTTCTTCGACAAACACAATGGTTAATCACAAGCCTGGAAGTGATTCTGCCCATTTTATTTGTTGCTTTTGGGGTAATCCTTGAATAGATGACATAACTAACTAATTGATATAATTTTTATAAAAAGATAGAGTATTATGAATTTTTTTCCTGAAATTTGTAGAGTATAATAAGCTCTAATTGCAAGGATCAAGGAGGTTTTATAGAGGACATTGGAAAGTTTGAATTTACGTCGGAGGTTGGTTGGTGTGACGGGATTTCAGTTTCCTATTCCCCAAAAACCAATGAAACTCTACACGCTGCTGATAGACTTAACCAAGGTTGTGATGGACGTATGAAATTGACAGTATATCCCACTGAAGGAGAACTAGAAGACAGCCTTGCTGAAAGAAAAGCCAAGATTGGAATAGTGTTTCCCGAAGGCTTGAAACCGTTATTGAAGGAAATTGGGACTGGGAAGGTGAAGGACTCGGTAATCTCGTACAAAATTAGGATGCATCCGGAAGATTCTAGAATACCAAGTACAGAGAGGGTCCTACCCATACAAAAGCTGGGGGAGGCTGAATATTCTCGACTTGGGCCAAACTATTGTAAATGAATAGGTTAATATGCTTATTTAAAAAAAATGTAGCTTTAAAATAAATTTTGTTTATAGATCACGGATACAATTATTTGGAGCAATCGAAATTTTTATATTTGCAACTTGCCCTGGACAAGGTTTTGGTGGAGATGATTACAGGGAAGCCTTTAAGTGTTGATGTAAGCAGTTAATAAGAAATAATTAAGCTAACTGGGATTTTTTTAAAATGAACATTTAATTATTGTAGCTAAATGCATTTTAAATGATAGATTGGTCTGGAAGGATTTGCAAATTATATTCCTCCTGGATTAGGAATAAGTGAAGAAAAGACTCCTTGGACGAGAAGCCTTCAGCCAAGAAATCCATTGGACCAAAAGTACATCAGAGGTTCCGGTAATGGCTACCAAATTCCTGGTCTGCTTTGTTTTTCCGTTTTGTTTATGGTGCCAACAATTACAAGGAATGTGGTAAGCGAAAAGCAGACGGGAGTCGCTGAGCTTTTGAAATCCACTGGAGTGTCTGGACTAATTCAATGGCTGGGTTGGATGATTAATTCGCTGGTGCCCATGCTATTTACAATTTCCATTTGCACTCTCCTCCTTTTCACTAAACTGAAAGGAGACACAGACGACTGTCAACCGGAAGGTGTACTGGTACATGCGGACTGGACATTGGTCTGGTTCATTTTGCTTTTGTATATTTTGTCGACTATTGCTTTGTGCTTCTTTATTTCCTCGATAATTAAGAGACGTAAGTGTATATATTTACATATATATTTATTTTACAAAATCTGTGCAAATTTTTATTAATCGCCTATTTTTCACAGCTACAATCGCCACTACAATTGCGGTAATAACATGTGTGGTCACTGCGTTACTGATTAGTTTGCCAGTAAGTAGACTCGGGTTCTCCGTCTTTCCTAATTGCGCAATGAGTTTTGCCTTCTATGCTATTTTTGAGTTGGAAATGTTAGGTAAACGTGAACACATTTTAATTTTTTTGCACGTGACTAAAATAATATGCTTTTGGTAGTTAGACTAACAGGGATTCATTTAATTCCAGTTCTGGACGAAACAGAAAGGCCGTATGGAGCCAGGTGGGGATGGGAACTCCTCAATTATCCTTCTTTAAGAGGGAATAGGTATTTAGCGGCTGTATCACTGATGGAATTAATTTGGATGATGATAGGAGATATCATAGTGTATTCTCTGCTTGCTTTGTACTTTGAAAATGTGCTGCCTTCTGAACATGGAGTAAGGAGACCTTGGTACTGGTTCAATTTCCGCGAATTGTTAGATGCAAAGCGGAAACGACAAAGGTTACAGGTAACTACTACTACTCCAGCGAATAATCAAGTAGTTCCCGCAAAGGAAGGAGCAACTGGTCAAGCTAGTGAAAAGTCAGTAGTATCCCAAGGAATGGCTAACGAAAGCAATAATAATGTGAACGTGAGTTTTGAGCAGGAAGGGGTCAGGAACACTCCTGTCGGAATTGAGGTTCAAAATATTTGCAAGAATTTTGGGAGGAAATATGCGGTGGTGGGAGTGAGCTTGAAAATGTACAAGGGGGATATTTTCGCCTTGTTGGGACACAATGGTGCGGGGAAAACTACGCTGATATCGATGATTACTGGATTCTTTTCTCCGACGAGAGGGACGGCGATTGTGGATGGGCACGACATCAAACTTAATATGGCCAAAGCGAGGGAGCACATGGGATTGTGTCCACAGCATAACATGCTATTTGACAATATATCGGTTACAAACCAGTTGGTTATTTTTGGAATGGTAAATCAATAGAGCATGCGCTTTCAGTTTTTATACTAGTCTTTTATTTTTGAACTTACGAAATTATTCTTTGGGATTGTAGCTGAGAGGAATGACATGGAGAGGAGCCAAGACTGAAGGGCATGGCTTGCTGCTCAAAATGAACTTGTCTGACAAAAAGACCACTCTGGCAAGGAAACTGTCCGGGGGCCAAAAGCGGAAGTTGTCTTTGGCAATGGCGCTAATTGGAGGGACCAAGGTTGTTATATTGGATGAACCTACGAGTGGAATGGACCCTCAAGCCAGACGGGAAATCTGGGATTTGTTGCTGGAGCTGAGGGAAGGCAGGACCATTCTCCTCACCACACACTTTATGGAGGAGGCCGACGTTCTTGGGGATCGAATCGCCATAATGGCTGCTGGTAGGGTTCAATGTTGTGGGACGACTGCTTTTCTCAAGAAATATTATGGAACTGGGTTCACTTTAAAGTTGACCTTGAGGTCGCAATCTCAGGGCCCCAGTTCCACGTCCATGTCTACCAATGCCAACCAAAATATTGAAGGGCCTGAAGGGTCTAAAAGTTCAGCGAGCTCTAGAATCCTTGCTCTTGTTCGGAAGCATATTCGAAATGCTTCAGTGAAAAGTGACGCTAGAAGCGATGCAAACAGTAGCGAAGTTTTCCTGACATTGCCTTCAGATACTGCAACGACTGCAGCGCTTACGTCAATGTTCTCTGACTTGAGTGGGAATCAGAGCGGTTTGGGAATTCAAACTATTGGCTTGCAGCAGACTACAATGGATGAAGTGTTTTTGCGGTAAAAAGCAAAATGAGATAATGTTACTTTTAATTATATTTAAGTATTACAAATTGATCATGTTGAAAATATTCAAGTGTTGGTGCACTTGCGGAAGAGGAGAAGGGACCAACTCAAAAGTATGAATGGAAGGAGGACGAATTTCAAAAAGGTTTGATCTGCTTAACTAATCAACTGCTAATTTGCTTTAATCAACTGATTTTAACTTGGCTGTATTGTATCTATATTTGTCCTAGTTCCCAAACTCAAAGGAGGGAAAAAAATAGTTATGCAGTTTCTTGCACTGTTGAGAAAAAAGTGGCTACGGATGATACGAAACTGGATTTCCTTAGTGTTCGAAGTAGTAACACAATTTAAAAATCCAACAATTATTATTTTTACCCTTTTAAATACAATACATAATGTGGTATACATCCAAACATATATGTATTATGTATTCGTTTCAGGTAGTTTTAACCTTGCTATTAGTTTTGGGAGTCATAATAATTCTTCAATCTACGGCCCAGCAGATAGGAAATAGTAGAAAAGAGTTTTCATCGCATCATCGTTCAACACGACAAGACACATCCCAACAAGAGTTAGATCCCCAACCCGAACTTCCAATTAGTCTGAACAGTTATGAATCTCCAATTTCCTTTTATTATTCCAACAATTCCGACTTGGAATCCCATATCATCAAAGTGCTTGGCTCCTCCGGCATGAAATACTCTGGGGACACAAAAAGCCCCCCGTTTAAAGTGGCACTTGCTCTAGTGCGCAAGTCGGACGTTAAAAAGTTCAAAAATCGCATGATAATCGCTGTAAGTTCTTCGTCCTCATCATCAATCACAGCCATGTTCAACGCGTATCCTTATCATGCTGCCCCCTTGGCCCTGAACACCGCAACAAATATAGCCTTAAGATCAATGCAACCTTTAGGAAATAACAGAATTCAAGTCATTAATCATCCATGGGGTCGGGCAAAAAGTACATCGGAGAGATCAGCTCTTTCTTCACTAAGATTCTTCAACCCTTCCGACCCACAATCCAGAAGGGGTCAATTTGAGAGTATTATTTGCCAAATAGATGATGGTGGTACTGGATTGGCATTTCCATGTTCCATATTGCTGTTACTGGCTTTCATGCTCTTTACGTCCATCTTCATCGTTGGCCCAATTGAAGAGAAGATATGCAATGTGAAGCAACTGCAACTCATGACCGGTCTTCAACCAGTTACCTTTTGGGGCACCCATTTCGTCTGGGACTACACTCTGTATTTTATCATGCTACTACTCACACTATTTCTAGTTGCTTTGGTTGAATTGCCTGGTTATCGAGTTCTCGCAACAAATCACGGAGCTGGTGTCCTCCTCCTTATTTTAATGTGCTACGGATTCTCGTCAATTGCACTGGCCTACTTGCTCAGTCTTCGGTCGTCCTCAGTGGCTGGAGGATATTCTCTCGTGTTGCTAACTCATCTGCTCTTTGGAATTATTTTAGGCCTGCCAATGTCTGTACTGGCCGACGCAACCCCTTACCAGCTTGGACTCTTCTACTATGTTGTGCTACTACTCAGGGTTATCACGTACTGCTTTCCCGACTTGGCTGCAGTGACAGCCTTGACAAAATACATTACTATTGCTGAGACCAACATGTTTTGTGATTTCTCAAATTCTGAGCTTCCTTCAGGATACGGCAAAATTTATCCTTCTTATTTGGTGTGGTCCACTTACGTCGACGGTGGTCGATTTGGACCTCAGTCCACTTCTGGAGTTCTCCAGGAACTATTTTATCTTGTACTTGTTGGTGTTATCTATGTTGCTTTGCTGATGATGATTGAATACAATGTGGCTCGAAAGATTTGTGGAAAAGATAGACCACCGCCCTTCCCACCCAATATTTATGATGATGATGTGTATCAGGAAGCTGAGCGTGTGAACATGCTCATTCAAAGTGGTAAGGATGCACATGCACACTTTTTTTTTTTTTTTTTTTGAATATCTACAGTTTTAAATCGAATGGATCTTCATTGATATTTCTAATTACCAGGTGAAGTTGGCACGGAGTGCATGGTCATTCAGAATTTGAGCAGGGCTTTCGGAGGATTCGCTGCTGTGAGTCAGGTGAACTTTGGAGTGCACTACGGAGAGTGCTTTGGACTTCTTGGAGTGAATGGTGCAGGGAAGACTACCTTATTCAAAATGATAACTGGGGAGATAGTACCTTCTGCAGGAAGCGTGTTTGGTTTTGGAACGACGACTGTTGCCAATCCAAAGTTTTTCTTTTCCAATATTGGCTACTGTCCTCAGTTTGACGCTATATTTGTGAAATTCACTGGGAGAGAAATGCTCGAGTTGTTTGGAGTGCTCCGGGGCTTATCTTTTAGTGCAGCAAAGATGGAGGCTATTAAGTGGCTCCAGAGATTTGGACTGATTGAAAGTGCTAACGTACGGTGTGGAAAGTATAGTGGAGGTATGAAACGAAGACTAAGCACTGCAATGGCCATGATTGGAGATCCAGCACTGATTTTGCTGGACGAACCGACTAGTGGAGTGGACCCTGTGTCAAGACACCAGTTTTGGGGCATTCTGAGAAAAATCAGGGATTCAGGTCAGTCCATTATTCTGACGTCGCACAGCATGGATGAGTGTGAAGCATTGTGCTCCCGGTTGGGAATCATGGTTAATGGACAGTTCCAGTGTTTTGGTGGAGTGCAGCATTTGAAAACCAAGTTTGCTCAAGGATACAGTCTCTTAATCAAGTTAAAACCAGATTTGCCCTTTGGAACGGAGGAAATTGAGCAGAAGATGACAAAGTTTGAGGAGGCTATCAGTAAACGGTTTAAGCCGTGCGCATTGAAAGACAAACATCAGAACCTGTTGCAGTACCATCTGCAAGACTCATCTTTAAGTTGGGATGCGCTGTTTAAAACGCTGGAAAGTTTCAAGAAAGAGTTTGAAGACATGATTGAAGACTACTCTGTGAATGAAACGAGTTTGGAGGAAGTGTTCCTCGCGTTTGCAAGGATGCAGTATGCCGAAAGACGGGTCGAAGTCACCTCATGTCGACAATGTTGTACTTGTAGATGCTAAGAAGATATTAGGAATATATATTGAATTGTCTGTATTGAATACTTTAATATATGTAGTTGTAAATTAATTGAAAATAACAGTTCAAATAACTTGGTGAGTTTGTATTTTGTACAATCACAATCATTGGATATGGGGGAGGTTATCATTGCTTATCAATCCCATGGAAAATCGCAAATATCTTTCTAAGCGCATTCATAGCTAATAAAATTGACATAACTCTTTGAGTTTATTTCATTTCGGCTTATCAATTTACTTCCGTTCATCTTCCATCCCAAAATTTCGGGGTTAGCCAAAACGGCTTAATTTAAGTGGAGCAAGATGCAGATGAAAATGATGTTGAGAAAGCTTGGGGTCATCCTCCTGAAGAACCTTCTTCTCCGACGAACGCAATGGCTGATCACGGCGATGGAACTGTTATTGCCCATTACATTTGTCGCGCTTATGGTATAACACCTTACGCCACTAAAATATATTTACGTATTATTTTGAGAAAAGTATTAATGTTGGGCATGTTCATTCATAGTGTGGGCTACATCCAAGTTCGGATTGTTTCGGTGGGAAAGGTAGAATAGAGGATATGGGAGAGCTGAAATTGAAGTCATCAGATTGGTGTGAGCGCATCACCCTCTTTTATGCCCCATTGACCGCTGAAGCAAACGACACCGTTGAAAAGCTAGGACAACTTTGTGGTGTAAACTTCACCGCAAACCCAATTGAAAACGAAATGAATTTACAAGACAGCCTTCAAAATGAAGATGATATTGGTCTAGTCTTCCCCAATGGCTTGGCACCTTTGAAGACTAACCCAGTGGCAAACGCAGTGATCTCTTATAAAATTATGGTGCACGCCAGCAAAATCCCAAGCTCGAAAATGGTGCTGCCTCAACAAAAGTTGGGGGCTGAGGACTTTAAAACAATTGGGCCAAATTATCGTAAACAAAATTTAAATAACACTTTAAATAGTAGCTTGTGATTTTAATTGCTAAAGAATTTTTTTTTTTAATTGCAGTTCATGGAGTAGAATACATGGAGTCAAACTTTTTAAATCTTCAACTTGCCCTGGACAAGATACTAGCCGAGAAGATAACAGGCCAGAGCTTTAGTTCCAATGTAACGCAACATAAATAGTTTTAATTTTTTAAATTACTATCTAATTAATTCTTTACAGCCATATGATATGATGTATTACTACAGATTAGCCTTGAAGGATTCGCATATTATCTTCCATCTTCATTTCCTCACCCAAGTGAGCATGAACAGGAGCATTATGACTCATCTAAGAATACCACTATTAAATTAAAGGAACCCTGGACAATTCGGGACGGTGGAGTCAAACTTAGAAAACCAGTAAACTACTTTATACTTCGGGGATCTGGCGCTGGAAAACACTTTATTCCCATGTTAATCTGCCTTTCCGTACTGTTTATGGTGCCAACACTGACGAGAAACGTGGTGAGCGAAAAGGAGACGGGAATTGGAGAGCTTTTGAAATCGGCTGGAGTTTCAGGAGGAATTCAATGGCTTGGTTGGATGATCAATTCCTTGGTGCCCTTGCTATTTTCAATGTCCATTTGCACACTTCTCCTCTTTACCAGGTTTGGGGGAACAGTCAACAAAAATGTTGATTACGATGGCGGAAGTGGAATTGCATGCGAACGGGAAGCAATACTGGTGCGCTCCGACTGAACGCTAGTTTGGTTCACATTTTTCCTCTATAGTATTTCGACCATTGCGTTTTGTTTCTTTATTTGTTCAATATTTAAGAAACGTAAGTTGTTTTTTTTACACCACATTTTACATAATCGTTTATGATTTTCATAAGATTTTATTTTTTACAGCAACGACCGCTACCACTGTTGCGGTATTACTATGTGTGGTCAGTACTTGTTTGCCGTTTGCTCCAGTGAATAAGACGGCACTTTCTGTCTTTCCCAATTGTGCAATGACTTTTGCCTTTTTGTCTATTTCCAAGTTGGATATTTTATGTAAGAAAAAAACATTTTTATAAACTATTGGAAATCCTTAGATGGCTGCACTGAATAGTTTTGCTTTTGTTCTAGTTCTGGATGACTCAGATAAGCCACTTGGTGCTCAATGGGATTGGGAACTTATCAATTATCCCGTTCCAGACGACCGCGGGGCCCTGGAAAACATATCGCTGATGGAATTAATTGGGATGATGATAGCAGATACTATAGTGTATTCACTATTGGCCTTGTACTTTGAAAACGTGTTGCCCTCAGAGCATGGAGTGAGGAGACCTTGGTACTGGTGCAATTGCGGTGACGATTCAAATGCACAGCTTGAAGGGGTCACCACAGTTAAAAAGCAGGGATCTATACAAGCGGAGGGTGCAATGGAAGGACATACTGGTGAGGGTGACGACGCCAAAGCAAAGGAGTCTTCTGTAACGACAGGTACTCAAGGCCCTGGGATGCCTGCCAAAGATGAAGAAAATGTTAGCAAATTTGAGTTGGAAGCGGGGAAGAATAATTCGGTGGGGATTGAGGTGCAAAATATTAGCAAAAGGTTTGGGCAGACGTTGGCTGTGAACAAAATGAGTTTAAAAATGTACACCGGAGATATCTTTGTATTGCTGGGTCACAATGGTGCTGGGAAAACCACGCTAATCTCAATGATAACTGGCTTCTTTTCTCCGACAAGTGGGACGGTGATTGTGGATGGTCACGATATTCGAAATGATATGGTCAATGCGAGGAAGCACATGGGATTGTGTCCACAGCACAACATGCTATTTGACAACTTGACCGCTTTCAATCAGCTTATAATTTTTGGAATGGTAAATTTAAAATAAATGTGAATTATTCTGATGAAGACATTGTTTTTTTTAATAAGATGATTTATTTGTAGCTGCGAGGGCTGGGCTACAAGCAGGCCAAGTGGGAAGGACACCACTTGTTGTTGAAAATGAATATGCTTGACAAGAAGACCATCTTGGCAAGGAAACTCTCTGGGGGTCAAAAGCGGAAGCTGTCTCTGGCAATAGCACTAATTGGAGGGACCAAGGTTGTCGTATTGGATGAACCTACGAGTGGACTGGACCCTCAAGCCAGACGAGAAATATGGGATATTTTACTGGAGCTGAGAGAAGGCAAGACCTTTCTCCTCACCACACACTTTATGGAGGAGGCCGACGTTCTTGGAGACCGAATCGGGATAATGGCGGCAGGAAAGCTGCAGTGCATCGGAACCACTGCCTATCTCAAGAAACATTACGGCACTGGCGTCACTTTGAAACTGACCCTGAAACAAAAAGAGTCTCAAGATCCAAGTAAAACTGGCGTGTCACCTGAAAGCCAAAAGGAGGTAGATAAAAAGGATCAAGAGAATCCGGCTGTTGCAAAAATTCTTGCTATTGTTCAAAAATATATTCCCAACGCTTCAGTCAAAAAGGACGCTCGGAGCGATGCGAACAGTAGCGAGGTGTTTTTTTCATTGCCTGCTGAAACAGCAACGAGTCAAACGCTCACAGCAATGTTTGCCGATTTGAATGGGAGTAAGGAAAGTTTGGGAATTCAAACTATTGGTTTGCAGGAAGCGTCAATGGATGACGTGTTTTTACGGTAAATTAGTAATGATGAAATGGGGCTGAAAAACTTGGAGTGAAGTATTTAAATTCACTCCAATTCAAATTATATTTTAGAGTTGGTGAACTTGCGGAAGAGGAACATAGCTTAGAGGAAGAACTAGTGCAGCTGGATGTCACCCAACAAGTTGAGTGGGCAGAAAAGGATGACTTTATAATAGGTTTGAGTTTTCAGTAAAAAAAGAAGCTATATTCTATTCTATCTTATGATTCATAATAATAAAATAGAATGGAATAGAATGAATCTAATTTACATAATTTATTTAATAGACATTAATGTTAATTTATATTTGTCAGTTCCCAAACTAATAGGATGGAACAGACTAGTTTGGCAGTTTGTCGCCCTCTTGAGAAAAAAGTGGATAATGTCAAAACGAAAATGGGTTACTTCGTTGATTGAGGTATAGACAGATTAAAACAAGTCCATGGAGTGCTTTTTAAAACATAAATATCATAAAAAAAATTATTTCAGGTGTTGGTAAGCTTACTTTTAATTCTTGGAGCCGTATTCATTCTTCGACAAGAAGCCAAAACAGTAGCTGCTGAGTTTGGTTCACTTCGTCAAAGTCGTAACCTTCAAAAACGACAGGGCTCATCAGATCCTCTACCCTCTCTACTTATCAGTCTAGAAACGTACACATCCCCAATTTCCTTCTATTATTCCCCCGAAAATTCCACCATGGAATCCCATATCCAATCAGTACTTGGCTCCTCCAGCATGAAATTCACGGATGACCCAGATATCTTTAAAGAGTCACTGGCTATTGTGGGCAAGTCGAACATCAGAAAGTACAAACGTCGCATGATAATTGCTGTCACAACTAACTCGACCTCAACAATAACGGCCATGTTTAACGCATACGCCTATCACGCTGCTCCATTGGCCCTCAACATTGCAACCAACATAGCCTTGCGAGCAACGAAACCCTCCGCCAATAACAAAATTCAAGTGATAAATCATCCATGGGGTCGTCCAAAAACTAGGGCATTCCGTTCTTTAGATACCGAACGTCACTACGACCCCAACCTACGTACTGGCACTACTGGAACTAAAATCTGTAACACACATGGTGACCAATCTTCTGAACCGGTCATTGCTGGAAGTGCGGTATTGTTTCTGCTGGCCTTCATGCTCTTCACCTCCACCTTCATCGTTGGCCCCCTTGAAGAGAAGATTACAAATGTGAAGCAACTTCAACTCATGACCAGCAAGCTATTGGCTTGCCCATTTCGTCTGGGACTACACTCTGTATTTTCTTCTTGTGATTTTAACCCTTGTCTTGGTCGCCATTGTTGAACATGCGTCGGGTTATAAATTTCTATTAGTAAATCATGGAGCGGGGGTGCTCTTTCTCATTTTAATGTGTTACGGATTCTCATCACTCGCAGTGGCGTATGTACTCTGTCTTCGATCGTCATCGTTGGCTGGAGGATATTCTCTGGTTATACTAATTCACCTGCTTACTGGGATTATTATTGGATTCCCACTGGTCGTATTTCGTGACGTATCTTTTCAGTTAAATTGGAGCGTCTCTTTGATATTTTTACCGTTCAAAATTCTGGGATACCTCTTTGCTGACTTGCCTGCGCTCATGGCTTTGGCTAAATACATGTTTATTGCTCAGACCAATGTTATTTGTGACATCAAAAATGCCGGACTATCTAAAGAAAAACGGCAAAGGTATCCCCCGTATGTCGAGTGGGATATTGAGAGGAAACATGGGTTCGCTTATGTACCTGGAGTCGGCCAGGAACTGTTTTTACTGTTGCTGATGGGTGTGGTCCATGTTGCGTTCTTGATGATGACTGAGTATAAGGTTTTTCGAAAGATTTTTGGAAAGGAGACTCCACCACCTTTTCCACCGAATATTTATGATGATGATGTGTATCAGGAAGCGGATCGTGTCAACAAATTGGTAGAAAGTGGTATGTTATAAGAATTTACGAATAAATATAAAAACGGGGTTCAGAACATGTTCGTTTCATTTCTAATATTCAGGTCAAGTTGGAATTGATTGCATGGCCGTTCAGAATCTGAGCAAGGCTTATGGAGGATTTGCTGCTGTGAGTCAAATGAACTTTGGTGTGCATTATGGAGAGTGCTTTGGGCTCCTTGGAGTGAACGGTGCTGGGAAGACAACTGTTTTCAAAATGATAACTGGAGAGGAGTTTCCATCTCAAGGAAGTATATTTGGATTTGGAACAAGTACAGTAGAAAAGCCGAGGTATTTATTTTCCAATATTGGCTACTGCCCCCAGTTTGACGCTATTCTTGTGATGTTCACTGGAAGGGAAATGTTGGAGTTGTTTGGGATGCTCAGGGGGCTTCCGTGTGGAGGAGCGAAAAAGGAGGCTACAAAGTGGCTCCAGAGATTCGGACTGATTGAAAGTGCTAACGTGCGTTGTGGCAAGTATAGTGGGGGCATGAAGAGAAGGTTGAGCACTGCAATGGCCATGATTGGTGATCCAGCATTACTTTTACTGGATGAACCGACGAGTGGAGTGGACCCTGTGGCAAGACACCAGTTTTGGGGCATTCTGGAAAAGATAAGGGATTCAGGCAAGTCTATAATCCTGACGTCGCACAGCATGGATGAGTGTGAAGCTTTGTGCTCCCGGTTGGGAATTATGGTCAATGGTCAGTTTCAGTGTTTTGGAGGCGTGCAGCACTTGAAAAGCAAGTTTGCTCAGGGATACAGTCTAACAATTAAGCTGAAGCCGGATTTGGCATTTGATACGGCAGAGATTGATGAAAAATTGACAAAGTTTCAGGAGAAAATTAACGAAACTTTTCAGCCATGCGAATTGAAAGACAAGCACCAGAACCTGCTGCAATACCACTTGCAAGACTCGTCCATTTCTTGGGATGCGCTGTTTAAGAAACTGGAGGGGGTCAAGAAAGAGTTTGAGGA
>JAQFZG010003201.1:0-14216 GCA_034695465.1 Entomobrya nicoleti | reverse complement strand
AATGAAGATTATGAAAAAATTCAAAAAGAGTTGTAGATTGATTTTAATTTGTCATGGGAAAATATTGGTATTTGGAATAATGACACCATTTGTCTATATAAAGTACTTGATAGTTTATACATGTAAAATACTACTTGCATTTAAACGACTAAAAATTTAATTTAAAACCCAAAATTTCGAAAAATGATTGTGTCTGGTTGTGGTAATAAAACGTAAAATACGTTAAATTGAAAGTCAGAAGGAATTGTTTCATTAGCATTGATATTTTAAATGGCACTTGATGTGTTGCATTATTTAGCAAGGTTATTTGTAAATTGTAATAAAGAAGAGAATTTGTTTTTGTATTTGAACTGACATTCAGTAGTTTGCTTCTTGAGTAATTATTTTGAAACACCAATATTTACAACACCAATTTATAATTACAATTTTGACAATTCCAACCAAATGTGGCACCGCTAAACCCTATGCTAAAATCTCATGCTAAATCATAATGCTAAACCTCAAATTTAATAAATTGAGTGCTAAATCCCAATGCTAAGTCCCAATGTTAAACCCCATGCTAGATCATAATGCTAAATGCCATATCAATTAAATTTAAATGCTAAATCCCATGCTAAATTACAATGCTAAACCCCAAATGCTGAACTTCAAGTTAAATTCAAATGCTAAATCCCATTGCTTAACACGATTTAAAATTCCAAAGCATAAATGAAATCCTAAACCCCATACTAACCGCAAAATTTCATACTACACAGTGCTTTCAAAACGAACTAAATGCTAAGCCACGTACTAAACCGAATGCTAAAGCTGAAGTTCAAATTTAATAAATTCAAATAAAATCTGTGGCTAGACAACATTTTAATTAACATTTATTGCTAAAAATCCATCCCAAATGCCGTTGACAACGGGTATATTACAGCCAAAGGCGCTTTTAAAAATTAACTGGGCAGTTTCAATTAACCGCCCCCCGGCTCTAGTTTTATATACAAGAAAATAAATGTTTAATCCTAGTTCCATAAATCTGTATTTTGTACGCCAAATTCCTGTGGTAAACATACACACGTTTTAAATGCGGAACATAATTAAGTAAACATTTTGTCCATGTTTAAGATTTTAACGCACCCTGTATATGAAACCCTCATTTTAAATACCCACAGAAATTAAACATATGTTTTCGAAATGTATTAAATTTAAACGCGTCTTATAAAGATGCTCACATTTTAGGTGCACGGGTTATAAATAAAGTTGAACCGTGAAGTTGGAACAAAACTCTTAAACTTTGTTTTGCACTGGGGCTTTACAATTTTAAGACGTTATCCATTCTTAGTTACGCAATTAATTATTGACTTATTTGTTCAGCCAATAGAAATTTCTAAACAGGGTGTTATTGTATGATTTTCCAAGAAGTACCATCTCTCGAGTTAATAAGCGACAACAATTTATTCATAAAGATAACAAAATTTCCATTTTTTAAATTATTTGTATACAATTAATCATTTCTTTCATTTCTGCCAAAATATTGTACAAGCATGCTACTTTTTAATATAACTATGTCTTTTAATCTACCAACCAAGCTTCTACAACATTAACGTAATGTTCAAGCTAAACAAATTAAAGTATCAATCATTCAATATATCTTCTTATGAAGGAGTGCACAACATCATTATTTTATTTTTGATAAGATCAAAACATTCACAGTAAGATTCATTGCAAAATCGAGACTTTTCAAAGGCGTTAATTGCTCGACATAATTGTGATCCCAAAATTTAACCTTCAGTGAGTCACAGGAACGCCAAAACCTTCTCAACCAAGTTCGTTCAAGTGTCGACAAATTTTGCAACTGTTGTCTATTTATATATTCCAACAATCGTTTTGTGCTTGCATAAACTGATACCATTCCACCAAAAACAAATAGAATTGAACCCATTGCATCCACAACCGCCACAATAAAAAGAGCTATTGAAACAGCATTCGATTCTCCGAAACTGCCATTTATTAACTCAATAGTCAAAACTAAACCAAGTGATGAAATTCCAATCACTGTGCAAATAAATGAACACAAGCTTTGTTGTTGTATGAAGTTTCCCAACTTGTTAAATACCTGTAAATTTCTGTACAGTATTGCATCTTGAAAAATATTATCTCCATTTTTAATAGATATCCCAACATATTGTATGCACTTTCGAGTTAGCATGGTGGCAACCATATGCACAGTTATGAAACCAAAAGCAATTCCGTGCATTCCGAATAACCAAATCAAAATGTTTATAATAAACACTAAAGTCTTTATCCCAAATTTGAGAAATATTCCCAAAATTCTTGACGTCATTTCTAAATATTTGTAACATTCAGGAATTAGAAAATACCCGAGAAGTGAAGGTTTGCATGGATTATTCCAATGAAGTGCTACAACAAAACTTGGTGAGAATCCAACTGCCAAAAGTAGCATCAAAGGAACTAAAATCAGATTCAACAACTCAGTA
The DNA here is from genome assembly GCA_034695465.1 of Entomobrya nicoleti. Lineage (NCBI taxonomy): Eukaryota > Metazoa > Arthropoda > Collembola > Entomobryomorpha > Entomobryidae > Entomobrya > Entomobrya nicoleti. Next base: position 11,733 of record JAQFZG010003201.1, on the reverse strand, counting down.
AATGGTAATTGGTGCCATGATGAAGGTTTGATCGAATTACGTTCTATCTGACTTTTTCTAAAAGTGAACAAGTTGTTCAAGTACATTGCAAGTTCTTTTCGTTTCCCAATCAGTATATATATGTAAGTAGCAATAGCTTGAATTGCAATCCATGAAAACACACTAAGTAAAATATCAGATTTATTTATGTGGTGTGAAGGTGATTGCTGCAATGAATATATACATTGCATGAATTGCAAGCATACTGCAAAGCAGACCAAAACACTTTTGAGTTTCATTTTTCGTAGTTGAGGTCCTTGTATGGCGGAAATATGAATATTGTCCTGGTTGTTCTCCGAATCTGTTTCAATTATTTGGATTGGTGAAGCTTTGAAAATTCCCACTTGTTTTATTGTAATGCTCAGCAGGTAAAACTTATCAAAAAGACACGTGAAGTGTTTTATGGAACAAACTATGGACCTAAGTCTCTGAATAAAGAAATGTATGTAAGCAAATGTCCGTAACGTTTTGTTCAAAAAGTATGTTAATAATTTAGCCATATTTGTTTGAAGGTTGGGACAATTATGTACAGTTTAAATATATTTTTGTACTTTGCAGTTGAAGCTTGTTACTTCGAAAAGTCGTTGTCAAAAATCAATTTAAACTTGAAGTCTATTTAAAAGCAATTTAAAAGGTATACTAGACTTATTTTGGACGTGAATAGGGAACTATTTTATCTTGGTGTAAAAACTACTTGTTTTTAGCAAATATTTCAATCTAGTGTTTATCAAAATTGGTTAAATTTTGTTCTCGATATCAAAATAACTTTAGTTAGAAGTATTTTCCTTTTGTTGGTTGTAATCCTAAGTTACGCTTTCATAAGGAAATTCACTAAAATACACAAAATGTAAAGTTATTCTTATAATCCATTTGATTCGTCGTAAACCATTTTGTGTTGATCTATTTGACTTGTGACGCACGGAACGTGTAAATTTTTCTAACACGAGGCATGTGGTTTTTATTAACACACGTAATGTGTTTCTAGGATTAATGTGTGAGTGGGAGTAAAAGTCTGTCCGTCTGCGTACACGATATCTTGATTACGCTTCAGCCGATTATAATGAAACAAATCGATTGACCGTTACCGGAGTAACGAGCGATTAACAGTCCCATGCTTTTTAAATGGGGAAAAAATATTATAGCATCAATCGACGGATTAGAGTATCGAGATCAAACTTTGTCAAATGGCCATGGTCTAAAACTCGGCAGTTTGGGAGATATGGGCGTTTCAATTTTTTGTGTATGTGTTTTGTGTATTGTATATATTTTTACAGCCGGCGCCGATCTTAGTTGAATACGTGCGTTATCAGTCACAGGTTTTTTACCTGTTTTATTTAACATTCCAGACGAAAGTATTATTGAGAATTTCCAAATATTGTGTCCTAATTTAAAATGCTCATACGTTCCCACTTTAGCATTTTAATAACGATTAAATAAATTAAAAACAACCTCCAAAGGATCTAGGTTATCTTTTAAGCAAATCACAGGTTATTATGATGAATTACAAAACAAGTCTAGTATTTGCTACTTTTCGTGTAAACAAATTTGGAAGACTTTCGTGTCAAAACAGTTTGCTATTTTTACCTATTTTTAAATATTATTTATGCTTTAGTTTTAACTTTAAAGTTGTTGAAGTATGGTGTTTTTGAAACATAATATTCATATATATGTTGGAGCCTTACAAAAACCGATTGGTTTCATATTAAACAAAACGAATTTTCAAACCCAATTTTATATGATTACTTTTATTCTGTACAATGAATGTATTATGTACACGTACCTTTGTTTCAGATGCATCCTACAATTAAACAGTATTTTTGTAAACGTTTAAAATTTAAATGAATATTTATTAATTATATACAGAATTTAAACAAATATTCAAAAACCATGTTAAATTGAAATATGCCATACTCTACCATAACATAAATATACTCATATCTTAAATGCACAAGTTGTAAATAAAGCTTTACCATGAAAATCACGGAAATGCCTTAATTTTTATAACAAAACGTTTACAAGTTTAATTAATAAACTAATCGAACACTCAATGAAAAAATGTAAATATCAACTTTTGGCCTTAATTGTCCTGGATTCATATTTGCTAAAGAATATATGTAGCAAACTTGTCATGTGCATAATATAGATAATAGAAATGATGGCTTACATCATATTTTCCATAGTTTTTATATGCTCCTCATATATTTTTTTAATGTAACTTGTATTTGTAAGTCGTAAAATGGACTTCACTAATTGCAAAGTACAAATTATCGAAACAGTACTGTTTTGTTATTAGCATGATAGTATGTCCATGCCAAGATCGTCTACAAAACGGTTAAGCAAAACATTCTTGCTTGATATCTAATCATGTTATCAACATTTGCATACATGTAATCATAAGTTTTCTCACTCTATATTTATTGAATTTGTAGTCAGAAAATAAATGTAATTTATATTTTCCTTTGTATATACGTATGTACATATGTTGTTATTAATTCATGTATAAAAGTATGAGTTTCAAGTTTGCAACCAATAAATTACATTAACATGTAATGAAAATGCATCAGATCCAAGACTTTGTCAACATTTGGTTTACTTTTTTGAAAACGGTTTTTATTTAATGAGCACATGAAAGCAACACATAACTTATTACGCAATAATACATAAATACCAAGTCTTCCTCGTTATGCAACCAGTTTATAATCCAGAAAAACAGGATCTTATGCCAACGTTTGTAATGACAAGATGTTATATGGATTTTTGAGTTGTCGTCTTACGTTTGTATCATGCCAATATTCATATAACATGCAAGTTGTCCAGTTATGTGTATATTTATATTGCAATACTGCAAACACTATGCTATTTTACTTCAACGTTGAAGTTCTCTAAACACGTGAATAATATGGTTGTTTACTCATGTATAACCGTACAATGCCGTAAAAGGTAACGAAAAATCCTCCATAATATATAGCCACTTTATAACATCCTGTTTTTCTAAAATCCAGAATAACAGGAAACCACATTATTATTCCAGTCTTCGTCTAGCTTTCCACCGTCGTCACCATTTACAAACGATATCCCAGTAGTCAAGCTCAATTATTTTACTACAATATGGAGTACGAATTTCCAAGTTTTTATGTTTATATTATATGTTAGCAAAATTTAAATTATTGGAAATAGCAGTCAATTTTGGATCCAAACTCGTTCGTTTTCCAAATTATTTTCAAAAGTGTAATACCAAGATGACCACTAAATATTGAAGTTGGGTTGGAACATTAATTTCAGTAATCTTGGGAAATAATACATCAAAAGCTTGCAAAGCGTTATCAAGGGAGCCAAACGTAAATATATTAAATAGAAATGCCGGAACAAGAAGTAAGTTTACAAATTCAATAAATGAAATCCAACAGCAAGAGAGTTGAGTGAAAACTGATGGATACAATAAAGAATTCACTGTCCTTATATAAAAAATCATTTTCCTTCTTAAACTGTGTAAAAGACGTCACGGGTTCATAACCCAATCACAAATTTGCCATCTATGGCAGTAAACTAATTGAGTCGAGAAAGCTACGCAGTGGAACATGTTTATGAAAATTGAGATTATTTTATGAACCAAAAACTGCATACGTCGATACAAACCTTTAAACATAGAAGAAAATTCGATCGGACGATTAGCGACGTTTGGATTCTGACTAAGAAAAAATGAAACCAATAATGAAATTTAAAGCATTTTTTCTGCTTTTCAGTCCTTTTTTGTCTTCCCAACAAACAACCTTGCGACTGCCTAGAATGAAATTATGCTGAGAATGCAGGCTGACATTCAACAAAAAATACAGAGCTCTATCACCACAATCACTTAGTCAACTACATGTGAATACAATATTTTTTATTCATGATGGTCATCAGTGCTGAGTAAAAATATTCTTATTTGCAGCATCGAGGCTCTCTATTCAAGTAGGTGAACATTGTCATCGGTACCATCATCATCATAACCTCACATGCATCTCAACATGAGTAAGGTAAAGTCTGTACAAGGTTTGGTTCTAAAACAAGGTAATAAAAATAAGGTATATATTTATACACAATCAAAAACAAAACTCGTTTCTTTTTTTCATGAATAGTGGACCAATGAATAAGTCGATAAAATGGATTTTGTTTTTCTCACATTTGTTGTTGCATTATATTTGCGCATAATGCTTGTTATTTTGCGACTTTGGAGACTTATCCTTGGGTTAAGAGGTAAAAGAATTTAAGTTTTCATATTCTACTGGTTTAACGGGGTATCAGTTTAATCAAACAGATTGAAAATTCTGTCAAGAGTTATCATACAATTTAAATTTAAAAAGGTAGGTATATGTATTTATTTGTAAACTATACTTTCTTTAAAAATATGCTTGCTTTTAGCTACACCTAATTTTTCAAGAAGAGAAGGGAATGTAGTGTTTTTGCTAAGTAATTACAAAATCACTTTTTAATAGTGTGAACTAGTTTAATCAGGAACTGTGTACGGTAAGTTTCTCACGGCAGTGAAAAACTCTAATGAAGGGTTTAATTAACCTACTTACCTTGAGGAAAACTATGTTTCTTTTGTGGTAAATGTTTAATAAAAAAAACTGTTCTTTGTGGTGGTGGTGTCATAGTGGTGTTCTTTGCATAGTTATGGAAAGATTGATTCAATTTATGTAGTTTTGTAGCTTTTTTGTTGAACCAATCCATATGCTAATTGATTGAAATATTACTTATACCAATGTCAAAAGCTGTAAAAATTATCGTTTTTTAAATGCAAAGAAATGTTGCATGCTTTACCAAGTTTTGCAACCAGATATTTATTTATATACCTTGTTTGAATTTGTTTAATTAAAGACTTACATCGGTAGCTCTTGAATTACGCACTGCATGTGAGGGCGGTTTGACCAGAACTCGTAAGATATCTGAAGTTAAGAAATGCACCCTCGCCAAAGCAGTAGGATGGGTGACTGCCAAGCGAGTGATGATGGTATAGTTTTCCACAGAAGCACCCTTGGTCGGATCTTTCTCCATCTGTAGTAGGACTCGGCTCGGTGTTAAGCATCTAATGGTCAGTACGGGGTAGGTATGCTTGGATGGCTATACGACGCACTACGGTGGTGTTACAGCCATCAGAGCATCCCTATAGAGGGTCCGTCCTCTAAAGAAAGTGTACAAATGTGTGCAAAACAGGATTAGAGCGCAATAGTTTATTAACTTGGATTCGTCGCCTCGGTATCACGAGCCCTTAGTACAATACAATACAAAACTACTGAATTGCAAATTACAACATTATACAAGAATTATATTATCAATTGAATAGAATTAAAAAACAGGCATTTCACTTGTATTCAAAACTACTTGAATTACTAACTCTTTAAATATTACAATAAAAACTAAAGCTACCAAAAACTATGGTAATGATCCAAAGTTTGACTACTTGATTGGATACATAATTATTTAAATGAATACATTTAATATTAACATTTCGATATAGCCTAATGTAAAATTTATCTTTGAAAACATATCAAAAACCGTTGATTATTGTACTTATGTGGCTGCTTTTGCACATGATTAACAAAGTCTCCAATTACATAAATCGGACTTATGCTTAGCCAGTCAACATTCACGTAGATGTTTGAAGCATCCAAATTATTCAATTAGAATATACAATTAAATATCATTTTACCTACTACTAAACAAGAGAAGAAACTGAACAGTCAGATTGATCGCAAAATCCAGACACCTCAAAGGCGTAAGTTCATCAATGAAATTATTTTCCCCAAATTTGATCGCAAATTTATTACAAGATTTTAAATATCTTTGAAACCATTCCCTGCAAAATTTAGACCGGCAATTTATAGCCAACAACTTCATATCTTCAATTACTAAACCGGATTTTCTGTAAACAGAAACCATGCCACCAAGGATTATCAATATTGCTGTTAATGCATCTAAAATCGCAATTGTAAATGTTCCTACCATAATAAAGATTGTTTTCTCGCTAGTTTTTTGTACAAATATCACTAGTGATGCAACACTTAACGATAAAACCAAAACTGTAATAACAAAAAACGCACACAAACAATCCTGCTGTATCGAATTGCTCACTAACTTAATAAGTTGCAGCTGTCTGTATACAATCGAATCTGCCATAAATTTGCTGCTGTTTTGTAGGCGTTTTCGTAAAAGCAAGATACAGTCACGAGTAATCATCACTCCAATAATATGGATTACGACAGCAACAACTGCTATTCCTGCAAGGCCAACACACCATAGCCAAATGTTGCCTGTGAATATCACCAATTTAACAGTTACACCTATTAAGCTTTGCAGCAAGCTACCTTGCACCGGTTTACGTATTCGACATTCTTGTAAAATAAAGTAACCTAGAAGAGAAGGCTTACAAAACAAGGTCCAAAAGTTGATATGGTGAACCAAATTACTGGAACAAGCAGTAAATTTGAATATTCAATGAATGTCATCTTTTCTGAGGAATGATAACCAAGTTTCCGTAAAATTCTCAGATTAACAACCTTAAAACTAAAAAGACTATTCATAAATGTTTTTAATTCGATTCCTTTGTTTTGAATTAAATGGTTGTATGTGGCAAATGCAGTAATCCCAAGAAATGTGAACCATCCTAGCATTACATCAGTAGTATTTTCGGTGTTGATTCGTGGAATATTTGAGTGGTAGTAGATTTGGAGAAGCAACAAACAGGATGCCGCTGACAACGCAAAACTGACTAGTTTAAATTTTCGTAATTCGGGTCCTTGTAAAACCTCGATTGAATTACACTCACGTCCATTTCGGGTTACTATCGTTGCAATTTTAACTGGCGCGCAATTAAATATACTGGCTAGTCTGATAGTGTGGTTTAGAAGAAACGACTTATCAAATATTTGGAACATGTTCATTTTTAGTGTTGAAAAACAATTTAAAATACTCGAAGACAGCTCAAAATATATTTGAATAACTATTCCAATTTGGGAAATTAAATAATTTGGTATATTTGCAAATAAACGAAACATGATCAAGATAGAAATAGAAAATAGGGATGCCTGATAAATGCACATAAATGTATGTTGCAACTTGTATGGTAAAAAGACTTTGTTGTGAAAATATTAAATCAAAATACTTTATAATTGGTAATTTTATTTATAAGGAATATCGAACAAGACTATGATTACTTTCTGGGCAGCGTAAGTAAATGGATAACAATTTAGTCCGGCGAATCAATCCTTTTGGATTTCTTTCGTGACGTAAATATATTACACAATAGCCGTATTTTTACGTATTTGCAAATACGAATTTAATTTGAGCGACACAACATGGTATGAAATGCAAATTAGTTATGAATACAATTTTTTAATAATTTACTAGTTTAACCACCTTGCTTCTGCAAACTTGGTTTTACTAACTTACGTGTGGACAAAACATAAAAAAGGCTGGAAGTAAAAAATGAGAAATTATGTCTAAAGTAAACTTTATTTTATTGGTAATCACAGTTTTTACAAATATATATTCAAAGAGACTTGTTAGTAAAGAGAGCGTTGAGAGGTCACAAAATGGAAATTTAAACTAAAAAACAGAATATGTATTACTATAGCGTCATAAAAAATAAAACTGATATCAGGCCAGCTTTCATATTATGTACTCTATATTTCTAAGCAAATAAAATTAATATTTTATGACAGTCTCTTACGTACCACCTTTCTGCTGTGATTATACAACCAAAATAAACAACTTACCGACGTATAACAAATAAACCTTAACAAACAATTTCGAGGTTAAAACACTCGATATTTATGCTTTAATATTTTGCGACCAATCATAACCTTACAGACTGGGCTTCATTTGGTAAATATTTTCCCTCCAAATCAGAGAACCTCAGAAAACTTGTAGCTGGCGTGAGAATAAAATACACAAACTTCGACGCTTATAAAATATTTTAATATTTACAAGCTCCTTTTTATTAGTAAGTTTTATATGGCCAAAGTAAATGCTATTTTTCAGTGGAGGATCAGTAGCGGGATTCCGCTATAAAATAAAAAAATAAATTATTTAAATTATTGTAGCTTTAAAATAACACGTAAACGTTTAAAATTACGTAGCAAATTTTGCCCACGATAGATTTTTTTGCTTTTTACACTATAAATTGCAGAATGTTTTGGACTTCCAGAATATGCCCGCAAATATTTTCCATCTTTTAAATTGACTCCAGGAATAATTAAAAACTGTGTTTATTGCCCTAAAATTGGAGTTTTGTGACCTTTTTAATGCATTTTCTAAAAAATGGAAAATATATGCTGGCACATTCTGAAGTCCAAAACAATCTGCAATTTATAGTGTAAAAAGCAAAAAAAATCTACCGTGGGCAAAATTTACTACGTATTTTTAAACATTTACGTGTTATTTTAAAGTTAAAATAATTTAAATATTTTTTTTATTTTGTAGCGGAATTCCGCTACTGATCCTCCACTGTTTTTATTCGTTGTAGCTGTCATATAAGCATTATTACATTTTCTCATCTGATGATTATAACGTGCTCAGTAATTATAAAAGATTTAAATCTTTAAGCCTAAAATATAACATTGACGCATAATTTCATGACAATTTTTTAAGAATTTTTAAAATTGCAATTATGTATGGTTGACAGTTAAACAATAATAAAAATGGGAAATGTAAAGTAAACTTTTTAGCTACTAAACTACGTTTTTGCTAAAAATATTTTGTCAGCATGTACAACCTTTATAATTAGCTTAACATTTTTATTTGCATATATTAGTTTTGTTCTTGTGCTCATATTATATGATATTCTATTTAACGAAAGAAATTATTCCAAAAATGCCTACCAGTACAGTTAGGATTTATTAAACCAGTGCATATAATTTGAAAATCAAAATACAATGTTTAACACAGCTATCATAGTCATCATTACTTATATTTAAAGAATTTGAGTATAGTTAATTTAGTTTTACGACACTAAATTTATTTAAAATATTTATTTGTGTTTATATTAACCGTTTAATTAAAGACACAACAAAATTGCTTAAATCGGTTTACAATAAACCATTTATTTTATATTTATAGATTTTTCACTTAAAAATTTAACTAAATTACATTTACATATTCCTTTTATTCAGCAACACTATAGTTACTAATGTTACCCAGAACAATGGAACAAATCCAAAGTTTGACTAAGTGATTGAATGTTTTTTTAATTAAGACCACATCATATTTTTAATGCTTACTTTTGATATCAAGATTTCAATTTTTGGTGTTGATATATTGAAAACTTGTGAAAAGTTTGTTTAAAATACGCATATGTTTCAAAAATAATAGATTTAGCTTATTTATACCTGTACCTGATAATTTAAATTCCGCTTTACCTACTGCTTAACAAAAGTAGAAACTGAACTGTCAAATTTACCGCAAAATCAAGACACCTTAATGGTGTCAGTTCCTCAATAAAATTATTTTCTCCAAATTTGATAGCAAATTTATTACAAGATTTTAAGAATCTTCGTAGCCAAGCTCTCTCAAATCTGGACTCACATTTTGCTAGCATTATCTTCATATATTCAATCAGCAATCCCGATCTTTTGTAAACAGACACCATGCCACCCAGGATTAGCAAAAGAGCCCCCGACAAATCCACCACTGCAATTGTAAAGGTAGCATTCAAAATGAAATTAGTTTCCTCACCAGTTCGACTAAGAAAGATCACCAATGATGCCACACTTAACGATAATCCAGAAATACTGATGATCACAAACACATACAAAACGTTTTGCTGAATCGAGTTGTGTAATATTCTGAAAATCTGGAGCTGTCTGTATACATTTGTATCTTCGATAACATTCCTACAATTTTGTAACCGTTTTCTGATTAAACTAATGCATTCCCTAGTCAACATTACCGCAATCATATGGACGACTATTACAACAAATGCTATTCCTGCCTCACCAACCCACCATATCCAAATATTACCAATCAAAACCATACCTTTAACAATAGCAGCAAGTATGTTTTGTAGCAACGATATTTGCGTTGGTTGACATCGGCGACACTCTTGCAAAATGAAGTAGCCCAGCAAAGATGGCTTACAAGGTTGTTTCCAATGTAAACCGACCACAAAAATAGGTTCAAATATGGATACGGTGAACCAAACTAAAGGAACGAACAGTAAAATTGACGACTCAACTAATGTCAATTTTTCTGAGGAAAAACGCTTGAATTGACGCAAACATCTCAGATTTCTAACTTTAAAACTTGAAAGATTATTTATAAAGGTGGCTAGTTCATTTCCCTTGTCTCGAATCAAATAAACGTATGTAGCGAATGACGTCATTGTAAATAGTGTAAAGTAGCCCAGTATTAGATTATTGGTTCTTCCATTGTTCAGCCTTAGATTAATTGTGGCGTAGTAACACTGGAAAAATTGCAAAATAGAGACTGCTAACAATACAAAACTAATTCGGTGTAGTTTTCGTAACTCGGTTTTTCCTACAACACAAACTGCGGAATAAGATGATTGAGTGTTTGTCACTGTGTTTTTGATTCGAATAGGTGTGCAACCTAACACTGTAGCTAGCCTAATAGTCCAACTTAGCAGATATGACTTGTCGAGAAAACGGGTCAAAGCCATTTTGAGCATTTTGAATAATTACTTAAAGTACTTAATAACAGCTCCAAATCTGTTATACTTGCTACTTAATTGAATACGCCAGCAATGTAAAGTTAGGAAGTACTTTAGTAGAAATTTATTAAATAGGTTTCCGTATGATTTTTTTACTATAAATGTTTTCTAATGATGGGTTCCGAGCAAATAGCGGTAGCAGGTGAGTTGTATTGGTACACAACAGAAATGCGAGACACCAACTATTTTGCTTAAGACTTTTGCTTTGGTTTACAATTTAGTTTGTACGTTTTTGAAATTTTAATCAACTCATGGAAGAGCTTTTCCTAAATTGTTTTTAGTTAAATACTGATATGGGGTGTAGATCGTTTTTGTTTGTGTATTCAGAATAACATATATTCAACTGTAAGGTTGGTATTTAACAGAAAAACAAACATTTCAAATTTAAGCAAATCGGTATATATATCAGTTGTTTGTACATTTGCTTTATTTTTCTGATGGGTAAATATGAATCTTATATGGAGTAAGAAACTTAGAAAACCATGACACATCCTGATAAGCCTATTTTGCTACTTTATTTGAGCCAGCTTATTTGATTTTGTTTTTCTTAATTTTGTTTTCAACTTTTGGCAAAGATAATATGTGCTGATTTTGCGGACAGATGAAACACACCTTCTTAATGTTTCTGGAGACAAAGCGAACTTGTTTGTATTCTTTTATTGTCAAAAGATGTTTCATAATTTTTGACGACATTTTGAACGAATATTCTTTACAATTTAAATACTGAATTATCTTGAAACTATTACTAGACATGTTGGAACCACACAAAACCTCAATTTTGTTTTCAAGACAAACCTAAACATGTGTACAGAACATAATAAAGGCTGGAAGTAAAAAAAAATTGTGCTTCCACCAAAGTAAATCGTACTTATGAACAAAATTTTGCTAACAAATGTTTAATCAATTAAAACTGTGGGATAATGGACCGTGGATGATGCTGTTTTCGAAATATCGGAAACTGGTTAATGCAACAACCTTCCAAAATC
>JAQFZG010003200.1:0-14216 GCA_034695465.1 Entomobrya nicoleti | reverse complement strand
ATATGGAAACTAGTTAAGTACAGCAGGCTCGTCTTGTCTGACTCTGACTAACGTTCACTTTTAAACTTGTGGTCGAGAGTACTTCCGGTTATTGCACTAGAATACAAAAAACTATTCACTACAATTCTGGAAAGCGGAGCTACATAAAATGTTTAAAATGTTTGGTTGAGAAAGTGAAATACATTTTATGAACGATATCTACTCATATTTTCATAGCGCCATTATGTATTATAAACCGAGAACGTGCATGTACAGCTCGTCTTAATGCCTCCTTGGTTCTGTTTTTGCAACGTGACATGAATTTCTTGTCTTTTCTCGGCAGTTTTGCGCCTTGCATAAAGCAATACTATTATGATATCGCCGTGTGGATGACAGTGAATGTAATATTATTTTAGTTTTTAGCAAGTGTAGTAGTTACAAATATATAGTCATAAATATTACTTTTTACTTGTTCAGAGGTTTTAAACAAGTATGTATAACTCCATAAACTTGAGAGAAAGCATGGAAAGAACTACCATACTTTTTGCTCGTTTACTATACGACGTGCGTTTATGAACATACTGTGCTCAAGGTAAAAGCATTTTCCTTGAAGAAATATCCCATCGCCATAATGAAAAGAAAGTATAATGTGCATGTGGACATGCTTTCTGTTCTTTCTCTACTTTCTACTTATTTCAGGTCATCCGCTACAAAGTCACAATGCACGTACCCGGTTTTTGTAACGTTTTTTTTTGTCAGTAAGTCACAAAGTCACTACTTGTGACGCTAACTCCAGGAACCTGTAATGTTACACTTAATACTTCTCGTTGCTTGTGAAATCATCCATTGTGTGTACTCTTCAAAGGCATATATCTTTTCAATGAAAGGAAAAACTTTACTTTGCTCGTGAAAGAGAAAAGAGAGAGACTGCTGACCAGCCTACAGCTTAAACACTTGTTTGGTTTCCCTTCTGCATACATGCATGAAACTGACGGGCACACAAACAACCAACCTTCAAACTCACCAGTCACCAACTCATATAATATGAATGCTTATTTGTAGTTTGTGAAATACACAGAAACGTCTTTTTGCTCATTATATTTTGACAAAGTTATTATTATAAAATAGTATAAAATAATATTCACCAAAGTACACTTGGGCGAGGACAGGGCAAGAAAAAGTAAACATGATGTATGGCACTTCTGCTTATTACTATCATTGTACTTCATTCATTGTATTTTGTAATGTGCAGTTGTGTAGCTTTTAATGTTTATAATTTGTATTACTGGAAACGAGCAACTTATTTACTCTTTGCTGATGTCGACTGCTTTCTTTCATTGTCTCCGTGTTACCACCTACATAGCCGCATACTTCCTTTGAAATTCTTGCGGCGTGCCTTAAGAGGGGTTTTCTATCACTGTTTTTTTTCAACAACATAAATTCCACATGAATGCATGGAAAAAAAGGCGTGACGGATTAACTAAGGCACGTGATAAGAACTAAGGACTGGTTACGTTACAATTCACTGAACGCAAGAATGAGCAAAGCAGTTGTTGCTTTCTCTAAAGAAATGATTATGGCTGACAGCCTGTAATATGGAACAACAGAGTGTACTACTGTGACTGTTCAATTACGAAAATAGAATGTATTATTCTATTGTATTTCATGGTAGCTTTCGTTTCAAGATATATTTATAAATTTGTGTTATGTCGAATTTTATGTAACCGACAAAATTGGTTTGGATATGTTGACAGATCAAGAAAAAAGTTTCTGTATTTCTCACCCTCAAAGAAATGGAATGGATTTTGGCATGCTTTGATTTGAATAATCAAACGAACGCATACATATATACACATTGATAAAAATACCAGACTAATTTTTATAGCTGAAATAAACCACTTTATGTATCAAATAGCAGTATAAAGTTAGTACAAATCACTGTTTAATACTTCTGAGTCTGCAATTTAGTGATAAATAACGTGAAATAAACAGAGTAATGATAATAATACGTTTTCACGTCTTTCATTCGTATGTAAGTTTGATGTAAGTATGGAAAGTAATAATAAATGCTTTCTTCTTTATCTACTTACTAGTATAATCTATAAATAGTAAGATTATACAATATAATATGTAACACTGCGTTAGTGTCGACTGGTATATTGGTAATGCTCGGATTTCTAACAAATGAAAGCCTTTAAATCTACTTTTTAAGGATGATAAAAAATGTAATATGTTTTATTGTTTGGCAGAAATTTGTGATGGAAGTAGTGGACTCATAAAATTCATATCGTTAGCACAAGAGAATCCCAAGGGACAGATTATTGCCTCGTTAGAGCCCCATCTCTGTCCAACGGCAGCCACATTTCGCTTTAACCAGGGACGACAATTCTTCTCATGGACGTGCTCCAAGGTTGGTTCAACTAAGCTTGTAGCAATATAAAAAAGTTTTAATTTGCCAATGAAAATGAGTAGGTAGCAAGTAGTAGATTTTTATGGGATTATGTACCAAAATAAAGATATGACACGCTGGCACCCAACTGTTTATGAAACTTCAAATGAAAGAAGTTCAGCCTATATACTCCCCAGCTACAAATTGCAGGGTTATTGGGTCTTTAAGTTAATTCAATCATGAAACAATCTCGTCCCAGTGTTAAAGTTGTCTTTCAGATTGTACATATGGTAGCTTTTGTGCGTAATAGTATTCTTATTCTTACTTTGTTCTAAACGGAAATTCAACGACCTATGTAATGATGCTGAAATTATATTTATTTATTGACTAAAGTTTTTACCAAAGATCTTTGGACAAAGTTTTCAGCATAATGTTTAGGTGTAAGATTATTACACTTATGTATATTGCTGGAGGTACATATGCTATGCTTATATGGCTAGATATTAGGAAACTTGACTCTTCCTTTGTTATGACGGCTTTATTTTTGACCCAGAAACTAATCCATTCAACTGACATTTGAACACTAAACGCGAAAAAAGGTTATTTGATCAGGGGAGATTGTGAACGATAACTATCTGATAAGTGGATTCTTAAAACAAGTTAAATTCTCATTCCAAAGGGATTACAAGTGAAAGCGGAGAAAGTAGTAGTCATTCCTTTTCGTTGAACATACACTTTTTTATTTCACACATTCTATTTACTAAGCATGTTGGATACTATGTAATCATGAAAATGTATGCGAGCAGCAAAACAGTTTGTTTCATTTAATTTGGATCTTATCAGTTTATTGGATCGATGAAATAAAGAAAAGGCGCTATGTTTTCTAACAAATACCAGACTACTTGTCACGTAGAACATTATACACATTTTATACACGTGCGTATGTGATAATGGTTCATTATTAGTACGTACATGGCATGCGTGACAAAATTAAACTAACAATAAGTGTGTATAATGTTTACTTTATATATTTTCAGGTTCCTGGTGTGATATCCATCAAGCCATCAATCTCCGATGTGATATTAGCTATTAATAATTTTGCTAATTATTACCACTGGCACAAGTTTGCTTTCACTAAATATCAACTTGGTGAGTATATAAGGCAAAAAAGTTTGTTCTGTCGTAAACTCTGGTTGGAAAGTTTACGTCTCTCTTTCTTTCTCTCTGCAACATGTGCACTAGATAAAAGTCCATTTTGTGATGATGTCGCAACGCAGCTCCAGAAAGATGCAAGTGGGCATCTTAACAATCATTCTATTGTGGTGCTGGCCAAATACGAAGACATTTCCCTCCCTCACTTCACACCACTAATGGAGAAAGTGCAAGGTAAGCTATAAACTCTGGCAGTATCTTCTAATATTATTTTTATTACTACGTACTTCAATCTTGCCATTTATGACATAATACGTGCTTTAACTGTACAGCAATTCTCCGTAACTACTTTCCACGATTCAGATGAACAACTTACCAGTTTCGATTCGGTAATAAGTGAGGACCAAATGGTTTTCATTGTGTGCTACATGTATAGGCTCATTTGCTCTGCTTAATTTCTTTCCATATTCATAATAGCTTCAACCCTCAAAGGCAGACATTTAAACAAAATTTAGCTGTCCACCTTGTATAGAAACAACTATAAAAATTCTACTTGGAGTTTGGAATAACACTTAGGTAGAATCAAAATGACATACTGGAAGGCTAGTTTTCTTGTCATGCTGCATGATTTTAATTTTCAGGGATTTTACTGCATGAACTTCAATGAGATTCAAAAGTACTATAAACATTATGCGACATGGTATAACATTAGTGAAAGTAATCAGGACTGCAAACGTATAACTACGAATTATGTAACGGACAAGATGACGCCCTTAAAACATACATATAACCTATTGTATAATATAAAACTTTTTGGTATTTATTCAAATCCTTTTTTAATATATATCATTTCAGGTCTCTTCATATGTACATCGTACGATTACGGCTATACCCATAACTTAGTAAAAAAGACTGATCAGTGGGGCAACAAGTTTGGTGGACTGGGCTCGGAGAGCAAGTCTATTGAGAATATTTTGCACGAGAGTAATATTCCTCTAGTGTTTCTACCTGAGTGGCCGCTACCACTTGAAGTGTACGCACCAGAAGTACCAACTTTGGCACTTACAGCTCGCTTTCGTCCCTTTAATGTGCCCGTGGATCTCAGTGGGAGTGAAGAGTTTCATTTCTATCATCATGGTGGCGAGCCATCGTCACACAAGATCATGGTATGGAAGCTTTTAATTTACCTTTGCTCATTTTAGCAATTTACATAAATCAACATTCTAGTCCTTCCACACAAAATGTTTGCGACTGTTTGAAAGTACTTTCTCCTTCCTATCCTGTATGCTATCATCTGCCTGCTTGACTGCACCACAGTTTGACTCTGCAATTGTAGAATGATGTGCCTTTTTAATCAGGAACGTGACGAAAAATATACGTTGTTTGCAAGAAGCAGGATAGCAGCAGCGTGCTCTCATTTTCTTAAGATAATTTGTGTACGAGTGTGTAAAACTTTATAATAACATTCAGACAGAGAAGGGTTATAAAATATATGAGCAAACTTGGAAATTAGAAGTATCTTGGCAGTAAAAGGAAGATTTTAAACTGCACATTTGGAGTAGTACGTAAGTACATGTATTACTTGAAGACACAGAAAGAGGCAAAAAAGCTTCCTGTTACACTTGAAGAACATGAATTTTAGAAGACACCACCAACAGCAAGAAAATAAGACATGCCATTCATTTTGTTGCGCGATCGTTACTAATTACTGCGATGAGAATAGGATTTTCAAGAATGACGGCTGGTGCTTTGCCTGACAGAACATAATGTGCATGTATATTACTGTACTGTATAGGTATCTACCTCTTATAGAAAAGTATAGTCCCTTATTCATGTTTTCTCCGTTTCTCGTATATCATATATGTAAGAAGTCACTCACTTCTTCATTTGTACATTCAACAATATTCCCTATTCATCCTCACACGTTCTTATGGATCAGTCTCATTTTTCATGTGATTACATTTATATGCTAGCAGTACAACAATATTACTCAGGCAAGACTCAGGAGCTTGAGGAAATTGAAGATGTTGTGTTGAAGTTGAAAATGAAAATGAGAGAGATCACATCTCGGCTAACATCGTTTAAATAAATAAATTAGACTCTCCATCTCTCTTTAGGAATCCCTTTTGGCACGTTTGATCCTGAAAAGCGTCAAGGAGGCACTTGAATTGGAAAAATTTAGTGATGACGATGAGATATTTATTACAAAAAGCAATCGAGAAAATGAATTTGGAAGAGAGGTCCACGACGAAGAGACCACGAAAATGCCAGGTGACTCAACTCATGATGCCACGACGGGTAATAAAGATGACCTGCGAATCAGTCAACTTCACGAGCTCCAACAGGCTTACGTTACAACATTCCAGTTTTCAGTCCTTCAGTATGAAAAAGGAAGGTGAGTTGAGATGTTCTGAGAAATATTTATGTTTCCCCATTTTTTTTACACAATGCATGTCTGTTAAATAGGCTTCTATCAGGATTTCTTATATCATAATGCAATTTAATTATTTTGGAAGAGTGAATCTGGCAACTATTAAATAAATGTCTCTTAAATCTTTTATCAAGTTATCATACAAACAGATGTACATATATAAGAATCAACTTTGGAATATAATTTATTTTCTTCCACGTGGCAAAATGCAGATAGAATACTAATATCGTTTATGTATGCAAATTCATTGCAGGTGGCATCAGGTAGTAACTTTTGCTGACATGGACAAGGAGCCAGGTAACAGCAAACGACAACGTTACTCGACTTCCTCTGTACATCATAGTTCCAATTCCCGGAAAGTGGCGTCGGAAGCATCCTCTGGAGAATCCGGTTTGTAATTTTTTTCTATTCTGTTGTCACTTATGTATATTGTGTAGAGCTGCAATATTCATTTTAATATGGAATTTTTTAAGAAGAAAAGTATTGCTCCTGTTAAATTTTTTCAATGAGAGGGAAGTAAGTGGTAATATATGAATTGCAGAAGTCCTAAATACTTTTTTCTGATGTCAAGTCAAGTCGTGTTAAGTATGTGTAGTGTCAGCGTTGGTGAAAGTGACTTTTTAAAACCTCAAGCAAGCTCATATGTACATGAGTAGCTTTTGCGATATTTGAGATGCTTTCATTTGTATGCAATGTTTTCGGGCTTTTTAGGTAGTCAGGAGGAGAGGCTTAAGCATAAACTAGATTTACTTTTTATCAAAGCAGCATCTAGAAAAATAACATTTTGTGATGAACTAGTTTTTGACGATACTGATTATTCAGGGACAAAATATAAAGCTTTTTTATAACTGAGAGCAATATAATGTTTTTTATTTGCGTAGGAACAATGTACTTTTCTGCCCGATCTAGTGAAGCAAGGAAGCAAGTAAAAGTAGGCATTGCAAACACTACTACTACTATACATTATTACTAGGAAAGTGGGTGAAGCAGTAAGGTATTTTTGGTTTGGATTTGACTGACAATGCAATACTGGCAACATTGTGTATTGTATGTACTACAATGATTATGATGGGAGATGTTTTATAAAAGTAAGCCAGAGACGCCATGTATGCGGAACATGAATGCGACATGAAAGTACTCGGTGCTGATGCATTGAAAACTTCCGTTTTTATTGAAGACAGTATATTTCAGAATGATTTGAGATCATATCCCAAGGGCTGAATGCATCCTGTGCTGAATTTGCCATTTTGAAAAAGCTTTTTCATTTATTAATACCGATTTTTTTATCTCTGTCGATGAGCAAAATACAAAGCCAAACCTTGGCTTGTAAAAAATATTCTACGGAAATATTATGCTTATTTTAGTTACTTCCGTCAAAATTGACAAAATAGTTTTTATGAAGCTCGGTTACAATTTTTTTTTGAATGACAACATATAATCATTCGATAGAAGAGCTGAAGATGCGATGTCACAAAAAGTGCTTAAGGGTGAAAGTCCAATATGTAAGTACCCTGTTGTTGTGAAATTCAGTACCACCAGTTTATGTACATTGTACATGATACATTATATAAAAATAATGCCACCTATAAAAACATCATAAAATGTTTTATGGGAGTGTAGCTGTCGGATCTAATATCTATATAGTTAGTGTATGCCTTATATTCCACCCAACTTGTCCTCCTGCACACATATACGTTTTTAATTGGAATATTCTTACAAGCAGAAGAACTCTTATGTAAGAACAAGAAGCGTTTTTTGCACATACTGTTTAATTCATGCTGCATGTAAGTTTGAAATTTGAAAAAATAGGCTTGATGAAAATTTCACGCATAACATCTCTCTTGAAAATAAAGCTTCTGGCTGTTTGCTTGCTACCAATATAAAAGGGCATTTTTTTGTATTTACGGAGACATGTCGAGTGAATTTAATAATACGGCTAAAATAAATGTACTGCCTCACTTTATGCAATGTAAAATTTGAGCTGGTAAATACAACACGAATTATTACTTTCCAATTAAAATGAGTGTAATTGATGCAAAGGGCCAAAAGTGATCCTTTAAGAAAATATATATGGAAATGGTTGTAGTAAATCTTTTTAAAAGAGTACTTTACGAATTACTAATGCCAATTCACTAATCCTCTATTAATTTGTATTTTTTTTAAATCTTTAATTGAATTTATAGTGGAAGCAACAAAAGGGTCTTCTTGGCTTACATGGACAAAGCTACTCGGAACGATCATTGTCACCGCAATTATTGTGGCTGCAATTATAGGAGCAACTTTGTATGTTAGGTAAGTTTGTGCCATATTATGTGTACCATTAATCTGCAAGTATGTTGATTATACCATTGCTTAAATTCCTATTCACACATTCAATCACATCCTTAGGGAGCGATACCAAAATACAATGTACGTACCCTCTAGCAGTCACAACAAGAAAATGTCGGGGCGAAATCGCAATCTCGGTCCGTACAAAATCATTTTAAGCTCTCATGACATATGCTTCAATTCCAACTCTCTTTGGACGGAAAACAGCAAAAAGGTAATAAATTTAATAGTAATAATTTTGCGTATACTCTAGTTTGCAAGTCATTATGAAAGAAAATATGCATAAAACTACAAGGTGATTTACAAACAGTTCTACGTCAGTAAAGACTTCACAGTTCACGTACTACAAGTTACTAGTGATGAAGTAATTTCTGTGAGAAATTTTACGAATACTTACACCAACTGAGCTGTTTTAATGTTGAAACTTCTCATGTTACTCTCACATCATACATATGTATTCAAACATGTCAAGATAAAACTACTAAAACAAAAAACCCAGTTCCTTCGTATTGTAAACTTGCATGAGCATAATTTTACATATGAACATCGAAGTAGTACAAACTCAAGTACATCACACAACATAACAAGCCAAAGGCGGCTTTTCGTTGTAGTTGGCCACGACAATGACACAATTCACAATTGGTTTTATATATTGCATTCTTTGGAACTTTGGACAACTGAACTCTTGCCACCTACAAACAAATGTTGCATAGATGAAAGGGGTTTCTTTCTGCACATGAGAATCCGTTTAGTTACACAGCACCTGACATGAATTTCCTGTAACCTTCAACAAAATATCAATTTTTCATTCGAATGCACATAGTACATAGTATGAAGCACTGACTTTCACGAAATAACCAAACAAACACACAAAAACAGCTTTATTATATCACCATCAATCATTGCATCTTTAATTTATGCATATCCTTTCATAACGGCTCCTTGAATAATGTATTATGGAGAAAGTGTACATGCATTTTGAGAACTATGGCATGTATGTTCTTATAAATATAACCAGTGTTTGGTATACCTATGCATAGATTTTAGTAAACCTGTTATCAATTATTTACAACAGAATCTAACTTCGTCCAAGTCAGAAGACGCAACAGTGGAGAAAGTCATATCTGGACAGAAGCATCCCAACGAAAAACCCGACTTAATAAAAGGTTCGTATGGACCACTCAAAAAACATCTCAGCGTTACCACTATGAAGGGAGATTCGATAGTCCTAAGTGAAAATCAAGCGAGATACAAGGTCAGTATGGATAATAATATGTTTATGTATGTGTGTTTTATGTACCGTATTTTTTTCGTTGAGTGTAGACTAATGTCTCCCCACAAAAATCTAATTCTTTTCCAATTTGGGGAAAGTCCTTAGCTGCTCCTTGTTCCCCTTTACTTGAGATGATAGACTCTTTTGCAAAGTAGAGTAGAGATAGCAAATGAGAAAGAAAGCAGCTCCATTCTCTACTAGCTGTACTGGTGAAAGTAACTTTGACAGACTCCGACAGCCGATATCAATGTGGTAATTGAAAACGGTTAGCTCAATTCAATGAGCGTTTGTTATCAAGCGTTCACTCCCTCAAGATAACGTTACTCAACATGTGAATATGTTTTGTGCAGGCAGAGTCAGGGCAAGGAAAAAATCTTTCAGAAATAAACGGTGAAAATAGATCTTCCTTCACTTAGGGTTCTATCCGTGTATCATTGTGACTGAAGGGCTAGACGAGGAAATTCAATTTGTGTGGGTCGCTCATGAGATTGCTCACCCTCTTTTTTTAAGTGCTCCCACATTGAATGTGGCTGGAAGCGTGCTGTAGAAACATGTAACTTTTTTCTTCTGTGAGCCCACTTGGTTTTTGGACTAACTTTAAGAACGTAGTTGAGATAAAAGAACAATGAGTTGAGTATTTATTTCAGTTCTCGGGGACGAGTAAGTATATATGGCATAATGCATACACCACCATTAAAACAATTTTAATCGTGCTTTGTACTAGATTCAATGAAAGGGCATCACGTAAAAACATTTTCATGCTAAAATTTGTTTAGTGCAACGATAAGTAGTAGTTTTAACTTCGTCAAACTTTCAGTATTGTTCCTTCATGACATTTCTTTATGTTCATACTTCTCTCAAAGACTTTCCTGAGGAAAGAATTCACGAAATGAGGATTGTATGCCCTTAGCAAAGCTATCTTATCTTTCTATTTTAGATCCAATTTGGTACATTCCCGCCTTTAATTTAGGAAATTTAGGAAGTCTTTTCAAACGAATGATACGATTTACCAAGCATGTATTTTCTCCTTTTGTTGGTTAACAACAATATAATACGAAAATAGGCTGATGATTATAATAATGATAATGATGATGTCTACCCACGAATGGCTGGCTGGAACTGTCGTCGTCGACTGTACCAGTTTTGTTTTGTGGGCGTCTCATCTCTTGTCCCAAAGGACGACAAGAAAACCACTTTTCCTTTCTAGTGAATAGAAAATTGTACGAAAACTTGTGTAATTTATTGTAGCATTATAATCCACCTCTTCCCCTTTTGTCTATGATCTGTAACAGGGGGATTTAGTTCATCTCAGGAAATTGGCAGAACCCTCCGACTCGTTTCAAGTGAAGGCTAAAGCTATGACGGTTATAGAGACGGTAAGATTTAATGTTATATTCTTTTTACGATTGTTCTACTTACTTTGTTTTTGCTTAACCTGCTGTTGGACATACATACTTACTTTGATTCAATTAATGGGTAACAAACATGGGAAAAAGTTTTAACCCAGCACACCTTGAATTATAGTATAAATTTAGGCGGCGGAATCGTAGACTATAAAATTATTGCTGTTCTGTTGCATTGCAATTATAAAAAATAGTGCTTTTAAAAGATCGAATTGATTACTTTATACGTTTTATTTCGAGAAATTATTTGAAAAGTTTTTGCTAACGTTGCAGATCCATGGTCTTCGACATGAGAATATAAACGCCTTGATAGGCTGCCTAACTGAGGGTATTCCAGCTATGGTTTGGGAATATTGCAGTCGGGGCTCTCTGCATGACATCATCAAACAACAAGACATCAAACTGGACTGGGCATTCAAACTCTCTCTGCTAACTGATCTTGTTCGGGTATGTAATCTTCAGAATCAACTTTGTCTCAAGTTTCCCCTTTGTCGATGAATTATAGGATCAAAAATTACACGACATGTCTTTATTTTGTCTTATTTTCTTGTTTAGAACTTCACTCCCTTTGGCAAAATCATTTCAGACAAATTTTCTTTACAAAATTGCGATCGACAAGCTTTTATACATGCTATAATTTGTTGATGTTGATAATGACTTTCTGGTGAATTGTCCAGTAATGGAACTTCCGTACACTTAACTGTAAATTAGCGCAGACTTTCTTTTCCTTACTTTCCTTACACAGCTGTCATTAGATTTGTATTCTTTCAGTTATGATTTATCAACTTGAGTCAGTTGTTACAAATAATGCTGTACTTGTCTCTGCGTTAAATGCGGTACAGTACAAAATGAAATTCTAAACTTTTCGTCTGCTACCATTCTTTTTTTAATAGGAAGGATTTGATTAAGTATGAAAGTGGTCCATTAAAGATAAATGGAAGGAAAAGTTTTCAGGCAACTTATTACCACTACCGCTAGCCTCAATGTCAGTTATAATGAACTGTTCTTTTTCCTGTAAGCTGTTGGCAACTTGAAAAGGAACGGTTTTGTTCTACGAACTAAAGATGAAGATTGTGGTTCTAAGAAACTTTGCTTTGTATACTTGTGCTTTACACACACGGACTTACTTTATGTCTACTCTTTCAGTAAGATTTACATCATCATTTTGAGAAGTTTCATCAAAGGAAGTCTTTAACCACCTGACTTCTTCGTCTTTTTAACTGATGTTTCTTTCAAGTCATTTTTATTGAAAGGAGAGTGAAGCAAAAAATATCCCGCATCTGGTTTTCATCCGGAAGAAAAGGATTATTTTAAAGACTTTTCCTGTACTTATAGACTGCATTGTTTCAACTTATATTTTTATTATCCCTCTTGTTATTGTTGACAACTGTCATGTTCCCTTATTTGCGTTTGAACTGGATCTGGTTGTAGATTTAAAAGAGCAAGAAAGCTGGATAAAGTCAAAGGGTAGCCTCGTGCAATCTGATATAAAAAATGATAGAGCGTGCATTACGTATTTTAATTAAGCTTCTTATGCATAATTTTATGGCATTGTCAAAAACTGATGATTCCATACTTGCAACTTTCAACTTTTTATAGACTTTATTTGGCTGCTTGCTAAAAACTAGCGTTAATTATGTTTTATTTTAGGGTATGCGGTACCTCCACTCAAGTTTAGTCAGGGTTCACGGTTTCCTGACATCGTACAACTGTGTCATCGATGCTAGATGGGTTTTGAAAATTACGGACTATGGAATTCTGTCATTGTACCATACACAAGGTCTCACGCTGCCCCAGCGAAGTCCCAAAGGCAAGTTGCATAATATTAAGATGTCTTCAGTGATATGAGTCTTCAGATCATGTGTGTCTTATTTTTTTTTGTCAAAAATATTCTTTCAACATACTTCACTTTTATCTTTTATTAGAGCTGCTCTGGACAGCCCCTGAACTGCTTCGAGATGAGACTTTGAGACGCCATGGTACACAAACTGGGGATGTTTATAGCTTTGCTATTATTATGCAGGAGGTCCTGGTTCGGGGAGAACCATACTGCACTTGTTTGATGACACTTACTTCTGAAGGTATTTCTTACGTGTTTTGATAACTGTTTTTTGAATTTTATAATGTCATTTAAAGAAACATTTTCTCGAATACAGTCTCTAAAATTTGCAGTTTGAAATAATTAATGGTAGTATAATTATTTATGTAATTTTCATCATCATCTAGCAGCATTCTGTATCTTTTGCATCGTTTGAGATATCTCATCTAACATGAGATAGTTATCTAACAAAGCTTGAAGACTAAATTTTAAAACGAATTCAGTGCAAGGTTTTGTCTCAAATTTCAATTATTTATTAAAAGGCCGTTTTCTAATGTTGTTGCACAATTATTTTGACACAAAATATGATGTTTCTCTCAATGAAACCAATCACGTTGTGAAATGAATCGAATGCCAGTATCCTAAATTTACTAAGTTTTTTTTCAAGTGAAACTTGAACTTGGCCTGGGTTCCTTTGTTTAGTTGGTTAGTTAGTGCACATATTTAGTTGTGCTTGTTTGTCTTTTCGTTGACAATGTCGGTCTGAAAATAGTTCCTTGTACAGACTTTACTAGATATTTAGATAATAAAGCTGTTTAAAAGTTTCAGCATGTGAACATTCAGCAATATAATAATATTTTCAGATAGATATCGGAGAAAGTTTGTGGAGTGTATTTATTTCAAGCTATTGTTTTGTTAACCATTCATGTTATTTAACCATTTTCATGCGGCATTCATTCATTTTATTCAGAAATCCTGGAGAAAGTGAAGAACCCTCCACCTCTTATTCGACCTTCTGTGAGCAAGAATCTCGCTCAACCTGAAGCCATAAATATAATGCGGCAATGCTGGGCGGAACTACCTGACATGCGACCAGATTTCACGGTCATCCACGACCTCTTCAAAACTCTCAACCACGGAAGGTTAACTTTCCCATTCAATGCGAATACTTTATACTTTCACTCACTACTTGAGTTGCTTTGCGTCGCTGCGTATTGCCTGCCACTACTCATTCTGCTTTTCTTTTCATGTTAGTGTGTATATAAAAACCAATTCAATTATGGTTAAGCGGGAAACGATATGTGAGCTTTTGTAGTGGTAAGACGAATTATGTATTGTGTATCACTCAGCCACCACTTTCCGCTTGCATTGTTATGGAAGGGCATTGAATGTTTCTTTTATTGCATTAGACCATGAATGCGTACATATTGCTTATTATACTT
>JAQFZG010003199.1:0-14218 GCA_034695465.1 Entomobrya nicoleti | reverse complement strand
TAACTAAATTAAGTAATCAAATGCCTAGCATAATATTGCACTCTGGAATCCAGTAATCTCTACACATCATATATTTCCAGTTTTCTTTAACCTGCCTACACGCCACCGTACACGTTCTTGCTCTCGCATCAAAGCACGTAAACTTGGGACAAGCCAAACATTTAATTGCCCAATCATTAGGCCTCCTCCCGGGTTTACATACAAAATATATAGACAAATCATTCGGATTTGCAAACACTCCAGTCTTCAAACAAATAAACGAAGCCTTTTTACAATCGTAACTCAAACTAGGAAACGATAGCACAGATGGAGGGTTCTTCCTTGGCCTTTCCGTGGGGAATGGCATTGGGGCCCTTTGAGTCGAGTTTAGTTTACCTCTGCAGTAATTCACGCATTTTTTCAAGTTTTCATTAAAACACCCATCCGTACTCTCCTCACATGTATGACAACTCTCATAATCAGGTATAAGATCGTTATCCGTGTCTTCGCAATGAACGTACACACTGATATCCCCCGGCATTGCGTGGTCCCCTTCCTTGTGACTTTTACAAGGGAACGACAAGTTGTTGTAGCCCTCACAAGAAAACGTTCTTGACGGCCCCGGAGTGCCCTTATCTGTCCTGTTTTGAAGATCTAGAGTGGTACTACAAGTTTCATTATTCCCCACCGTGACACAAGCCTTTTGCAAATCGTCATAACAAGTGTTGTGCAA
Organism: Entomobrya nicoleti; assembly: GCA_034695465.1. Classification (NCBI taxonomy): domain Eukaryota; kingdom Metazoa; phylum Arthropoda; class Collembola; order Entomobryomorpha; family Entomobryidae; genus Entomobrya; species Entomobrya nicoleti. The sequence continues at coordinate 13,506 of JAQFZG010003199.1, read as the reverse complement.
TTTGTTACAAGTGTAGCACAGCGCAGCAAAGCCACCAGAAGGTAAAGGCCAACAAGAAAAATAAACACTCGTGTCATTTGGATTTGCATAAAAACCAGGACGAATGCAAGGATACGAAGATTCGTTATAAGATGAGCAGTCATAGGGCTGAGTTGAAGGACGTTCTTCTAACACCCTTGCTTCCAACTCTTCTTCTGGCGGCTGCACACATTTCTGTTCCGTCTCATTAAAAAAACTTTTCTTTGGACAAACTTCACAATGTGGACGCAGGAAGAGTTTCCCACTACCTGGCGGTTTTTCTGAGCATTCGAAATATGTGGTGTTTCGTCCTGGAAGTGAAAATTTTCCCTTTACTTTACACGGTATATCCGGATCTATTTTATACTGACTGCAATCGTAAGGATGGCCTACACCATCCGCACAGTTTTCGATACACTGGCCAATCTCCTCTAAGAAGCAACTGAATTTTTCCTTATTGCAAGCTTTACATCCACCAATCCATTCTCCATCGGCTGTGGTGTCGTTTCTACAATCAACCGTGATGCTATGATCTCCAGGATGCTCGTGTAGCCCATATCCCATTTGACTACAGGGAAACGCTTCGTAACCGTTACAGTCATACGAAGTCGTTTGACTGATGATATCCTTTACCTCGTGTGCCTTCAGATTGACATCGTCGCAGGGTAAGCAAGCTTGGACATTATCGTTGAAGCACTTGAGATACTTTTCGTTGCAGGGAAAGCACGTGGAACCGAACCGATTCTTTTTCGGCTTAAATTTGCATTGATAAAATATTGTCTTGTCGGAAGGATCTGTAAATAGCCCTGGACCGGTGCACTTGAAACGCCGGTCATTGCAGTCGAAAGCGTTCGGACCGGGGACAAATAACGTAGCAGCAGCTAAACTATAGTTATTGCTGAGTAACCTGCCATCTTGATATTTTATTTGAGGTTGGTCTGATCTGGGGTGACGATGGTATAATATGAGCAATTCATTACTTTAGCTTGTTCATCAAAATTAGAACCAAACTGAATCTTACATTTTTCCAGTGTCTTTATCCACCCATTGATTTTTCACAGCCAACTTGACTTTCACCTTCAGTTTACCAATCCCCTCACTTGCGCCATTATTTGAACCATTGCGACAACTGCTGCAACCATTTGAAATGGAGTCATAGCACGTGCCTTTAGGACAAACATTGCTGTGTGCTTGTACAAATAGCCTCCACAGAAGAACAATACAGAAAAGCGTTAAACGTGGCAGGTTTCTACATGCCATTTTGGCTATAAAGTAGACTGGTTAAATTGTGGGACTGAGCCATTGATAACTTATGCTTTAATATAATGGACATTCTATTAACGTTAAAATAGCATGAATGAAACGGTTAAGAATAAATAATGTAAGTACGATCGTTTTGAGTGTGCTCTTCTCATGTTTAACGTAGATTAAGTACGACATAATGTGTCATTAAAAGAATTTAGATTGACAAATTAATTTTATTAAATTAATCATTGTTCATGATTTACTTTGTATCCTAGGTATTATCAAAATAAAGAATATGTTTAATTGATCATTAATTTATTTAAATCCCCTCTTTAAAACATTCATCATTCATATAATTCACCCAATGCTTCTCAAAGTCTCACATTTACGCGACCACTTGTGCTTGCACCTAAGAAACAAGCTTTCATTAATCTCCATGCAATTAATCACACAAGCCCTTGACTTGATATCAAAACAAGTATACTTTGGACACTCCCTACATCTCTGATTCCAACCATTTATTTGCGTTTTAGTGCATTCAAACCAAACGGACGCGTCCAATGGATTTACAAACACTCCAGGTTTTTTGCAGTTGTAATGAACCTGGGTGCAATCGTGAGCCATGTGTGGAGATACAATGGTCGCTGGAGTTGTTGGAGCTCTAGTAGTCCTTTCACAGGCTTCCACACTGCAGTGATTAGATCTGGCATCGTAGCACTCGTCTGGATTATGGCAGTGATGAGGTGGAAGTTGTGTTGGACGTGCACCGAAACGACCACGTAATCGCGCCTGAAAAAAATTATTTCTCAAAATATATTGCAGATTATCGACTAATAATTTAACTATTTTTAAAACTCCACAATTAATTTACCTCAACAATTGGTTGGGATAGAAGTGCTATGAGGATAACAACCGGGAGAAATCTTGTGCTCGACATGTTTGAGAATATTATATCATTAATGAAACAGTAAACATGACATGATTAATGAAAACATCCATGCGTGACAAATTCATTGTGCTTTAATTACATCCGGTAGTAATACAATGGCAATTATACGATTAAAGTAATCGATCACTTACCAAATGGCGAATTTCCACAGATTAAATGACTCATTAAACGATGTATGATCTTTATTATCGTTTTTTTAATTACAGACTTTTGTTTACGAACACATTTTTGTTCAAGTTTAATATTCAAAACTCTACATTACTTACCCATTGACAACAATTTATCACACTTTTCCGACCATTTATCCCTACACTTTGCAAACCAGCTTTGATCAATTGTCTGACAAGTATTTACGCACGTCCTCTTCTCCAAATCAAAACAAGTATGTTTGGGACACGCCCTACATCTAAGTTTCCATTTATTAATTTTCCTATCCATTGTACATTCGAACCAAACTGAAGGGTCCATGGGATTGACAAATAGCCCTTGAGCTTTACAAGTAAATGACACCTTTTTACAGTCGTGTGACATGAATGGAGATGTGATGAAAATTTTTTCCGGATTTGGTCGTAAACTGAAACCGTATCCCTTGTAGTTGTGGAGCACCGTTGTGAATCTGGGTATAGCCAGTTTAGATCCTTTCTTAGGTTTCGATCCTCTTCCTTCTAGAGTCTCTGTAGAGTTGTCCTTCTCCTTGGGTGCGGATGTCTTCATGGGTGCGGATGTCTCCTTGGGTACGGATGTCTCCTTGGGTGTGGATGTCTCCTTGGGCGCGGATGTGCATTCTTGTTTTAATTTGTCAAAGTACTCATCCTTTGGACAAGGTTTACAAGTTGGTAATATCTTCCCATCCCCTGATTCCTTACATTCGAAATATGTTGTGCTTCTTCCGATCATCCCAAATTTACCCTTTTCCTTGCATGGCACGTGTGGATCAACTTTGTAGTGACTGCAGTCATACGTGTGATTTTGATTATCTGCACAATTCTCCACACACTGGCCAAGACCTTCAATAAAACAGCTAAACTTGTTCTGGGGACAAGTGATGCAGCCACCAAGCCATTCTCCAGTGTCGTTTGTGCAGTGAACGGAAATACTCTTGTCGCCAGGATGTTCATGTAAACCGAAACCTAGTTGACTGCAAGCAAATGCTTCGTAACCACTACAGTCGTATGAAGTTTTCTGGCTGATGAGTTCATGAACTTGGTCTTTGTTCTTGTTGGTTTGATCACAAGGTAGACAGGCATTTACGTGCTTGTTGAAACATTTCTTGAATTTCCAGTTGCAGGTGAAGCAGGTGGCTCGGAAGCGGTTCTTTTGTGGTTTGAATCTGCATCTGAAAAAAATTGTGTGATCCTTGGAGTCGGAGAAGAGGCCAGGGCCTGTGCAGTTGTACCGGCGTTTTTCACAGTCGTAGCCTGGGGTGGTGGAGGGTTTTAGAGGGTGGGCAGTAGGTGGAGGAGAATGGGATGAGGAAGGTTGATGGGTTGTGGCAGAAGCGTGGTGAGGAGGTGCATGGGTTGTGGCAGACGCGTGGTGAGGAGGTGAATGGGAAGAAGTGTGATGCGGAGGAGAATGGGTGGTGGACGAAGCATGATGAGAAGGGGAATGGGTGGTGGATGGAGCATGATGAGGAGAATGGGTGGTGGATGGAGTATCATGAGGAGAATGGGTAGTGGATGGAGCATGATGAGGAGAATGGGTGGTTGATTGAGAATGTGGAGAATGAAGCGAAGGAGGATAATGGGCAGCTGAAGGAGAATGAGGAGGTGAATGAGGCTGTTCGTTGCTTTGCTTGTTAACTGGGCTGAAAAAATAAGTTTGATCCAAACTAACATTTTCACTTTAAAAATTAAACGGCTTTCACTGGAAAAATTTCACTTACTCCTCTAAAGTCGTCTCGTCATCATGATCCCAGTTATTTTCCACATTGTGTACTTGCACTGAACGATGCGATAATATCCTATTAGAATGGGACATACTTTCATGTCGATATATTGGGTCGGGCTGAGAGTGAGCTGGTGAATGGCCGGACTAAAATAATTGAAAATTAAATCAAAAGAACTGAGCAACTGTTGCATTTTAAATCGTGGTGTACATAAATTCTTTGTCTCCTAATTTGAGGCGAAAAGAAGGAATATTTACCTGAACGGTTGATTTTGGCAGTTGCGCAATGGCCAATAAAAATATCACCGTATACATTTTAATTTTCTTGTAACCATTTTCACCAAAATTTAGTTCTGTTACATTTTTGCCATTGTTTTACTTGAATTACGAGCATGTGTTGTATATGTGTATGTGGCGAATTGGTATGTATTCGTGCTCATCGTTTGAGATAATTGCCAATCTCATTAATTATATGCAAACGTTGCATGTGTATAGTTCGTAAAGAATAGTTAATTGGCCATAATAGGCGTCGGTACAAGTGCGATTCACATATGAATTGGATTTGTTGGCTTATAATAACATGAATGTATTTATTTATTTCACAAAGTATTAATTATATTGTAATCATATTTGGCTGAAACATTAATTTTTGATTTCCTCAGTATCCCCAACGGATCAACTGGAACAGTCCCTTAAAATTGGACCAAGAAGCTTCGAACTTGGAATGGGCGGAATGTTGCCTGGAAAGAATTGTTGTATGATGGCACATCTTCGCCAGCATCTTCCAAACCATTGCATTCAGTTACTTTGGTAACGGGGAAGCCGAGACTTATGCTGTGGCGTATATTCAAATAATACATCATAATTATGATAATCTCTGACACAGTAATCGCTTTAAGCAATAAAACGCGAAAGTACACTTACGTAGCATTGGAAGAACCTCCATGAGCTTCATATGCACGAACAACAATAGTTCGAGTCAACTCCTCACAAACCTTAACGGCTTCAATAACAACTCCAGCATGGCTGCTGGTGACCCAATTGGCTGGTAAGCTGCAATAATATAAAATGTATTCCGGTTAAACTGGTTGATAAAACAAATTCGTCAATATAATATTTGTCGAAAATCTCACTTTGCCCCAGTCAAGTTACCAGCCAACAATGGCACGTTATTCGACGACATAATATTCAACTCATAAGCCCTGCGATTAACATCAGCTTCCTGGAAGGTTCCCTCATGTGGAAGCACAGCGTAGTAAATAAAGTGCTTGTGCATATCACAATTTGCGTCAGGATTCTTGGGTGACTTGAGCAAAGAGACTTGGACCACGTTGTCTCTTGCATGGAAACCGTACTTGCAGTCAGTGATAATCGTGACCCCCCTATCAGCTTGGCTAACATTGACCCACTTGTGACCACACACCTCATACTTGGCCATGTCCCAAGAAGTATTGATATGCGTTGGTCTCTTTACGTGACCATACTGGATATCGTACGTGGCTTCACGGGCAAGAATGTCCATTGGGAATTCGACCTTCAGCAGCTTGCGATCTTCGTGCCAGTCGATGATGGTGTAGCTGTGAAATGATTACAATAAGGAATTATTATTAAGGAATATCGTATTTAGATTTTTTTCAAATAACGCCTTACTATTCAATCATTGGCGAGTCAGCTCTCATGATGGTGTACCGCACGATACTGCTATTTCCAAACGAAGCAGACCACTTGTAGCATCCAACAATATTTCCCTGGGCTATAATCTGAGCCACAGTCTCATCCCTATAGTCTGGGACCCTCCTGGTCTCCAAATGATAGTCAGCAATATCCCAAGCGTCCCAATACATGGGAATGTCATCGTACTCGTAGAACATTGCAGGTTCCACTCCCTTGTTCAAATAGTCGTTGTACACGGCTTCCCCATTCCTGTAAAGCTTTTCGTATGGCCTTCCAGTTGTGTTGACCTCTAAACTAATCAATCCGTTACTAAACGTTCCCTTTCCAGCGGATGGAGTGTTGGCTTGATAGGTAACCGGATTAGTAGGTACCTGTGGAGCAAAAGCAGTGAAGCCATTGGGTCTCAAAGTCACCAATGCAGCAGCAAAGCTATTTGGAACCCTGAATCTTCCCTCAGTACTGTCATCAAAAGCTTCACTATCCAACTCAACAGCTTGTATGTTGGATCCAGTTGGTGGATTTCCAGTGTCTGGCTTTATAAACACCACTTGTTTCACCTCCCAGGGAAGTGGGTTGTACAAAGCCTGGTTGTTACCAGTGCCAAGGATTCGACTATGATAGGTCTTCTTCAGAGCTGTCAGGCTGTCATAAACACCAGCATAGATCACATTTGCGTCAATTGCAGCAATCTCAATACAGGATCCAGGAAGTACGTCGTGAAATTGGTTGAGGAGAATATTCTGCCAATTGGTGTCAACGGTAGCCATATCCCTACAGAACGCAACATAACTCAATAAAATTACCTGGGGCATTCTGAGAAAAAGCAAAAGTAAAATTATCTGTAAAAGTTCTCACGTTGTCTTCTGCGCTTCAGTCACGTTGCCCCTCGCATAAGCAATACTCATCAGCAACTCGACCTCCCTCATCATAAACTCACACTTCCTATTGTACGTCTTGATCCTAGCTTGACTAGTGTACGTACCATTGTGCAATTCCAAGTACAACTCACCCACCCACTTGTACAGCTTATCCTTGTCCTCCTCCAACTTGGCAAAGAACTCGTTTGAATCACTCATCTTCACCCGAGGCAGACCATCAGTATCCTGAACCCTTTTCATACGTTCCAACATTTGTCGAGTTGCTCCACCACCACCATCGCCATTTCCAAACAACACTATAGCACAGTTTGTGCGTCCCTTGTCGAGTGAGTTGTTTTGGGTGTTCACAAAGTCATCGACGCTGTTTTGCATGTTGTAGCTGTCACCAGGTGGGAAGTGAGTGAGCACTTCGGTTCCATCGATGCCCTCCCACATAAAGTTGTGGTTAGGGAACTTGTTGATAAGACTCCAGGACATTTTTTGGGTGAGGAAGCGATCGACTCCGCAGTGCTGCATGGATAAAATAAAGCCATTAATGTTGGAACTTAAGAAATCGACTATTCTACGGTCTTCTAATCCCAAATTACCTTGATCATTTGTGGAATCTGAGCAGAGTAGCCAAACGTGTCAGGCAGCCAAAATTCTCTGCATGTTACGCCAAACTCTCTCCTGAAAAACTGCTGCCCGTAAAAGAACTGCCTAATGAACGACTCTCCACTGGGCATGTACCCATCGTTTTCCAGCCATGTGCCTCCAACAGGAACGAAATGCCCATCAGCGACTTTCGTCTTGATCTCATCAAACAAAGTTGGATACCATTTCTTCACCCAAGCGTATTGCTGTGCAGACGAGCAAACAAACTTGTAATCTGGATATTCTTCCATCAAACGAAGTTGCGCAGAGAAGGAACGACCACACTTCCGAATGGTTTCATCATAAGGCCACAACCAAGCAGTGTCAATATGACAATGTCCCATGGCATATAGCTGATGCGCCTTTTCTCCGGTTTTCTGAGAGAAAAAGTTGGCAGCGACGGAGGATGCAGTTCTGGTCAAAATATAAACAAAAAATGAGTAATCTCTCAAGAAAAGATAATTGAACTTGATATCTTTTAACTTACGATTCCTGTCCCGATCGAATCAAATTGACAATTTCATTGGCAGCAAACATGGCCTGCATTCCAATGTGACTTCCTTCCCCAAGCTTGTTTGCTGTTTGGGAGAGCATCTCCAAATCAGTGACCAAGTTATACCTGTCTCTGTTGAACACAGCAAGCTCTGCATACAACAGCGTCCAGGTATCGTTGATATTCGGGGGAGCAATCAGGTCACCCTGTCCATTTCCACTAAAATTCAAACGTGTGTTTTTAATTAGATTGAAATTAAAGTTCATTCCATTTGTCTAATTGAGATAATGTGGTTTTATACTCACAACATGTGGTTGCAAGCCATCTCGACGTAAAACGTATCCGGTTGGGTAGTTCCATCAAAGTCCTTCGTAACAATGTACTCTTCCCTATAACCCGGAGAAATCCCTTGGAGAACGCTTCCATCCGGCCTGTAGATCATGGCTTCACATCCCGAACCCCACCTGAAGTGAACCTCCTTTCCTCGCCACGACGCAGGAATAGTCATTTTGACTCGGAACCAGTGAGTGGACCATGTTGGACCGAATCGTTGACCCACACTAGTTGGTTGGAATTCAGCGTTGAGGATGTCATTGAATTCGTAGCTTTGCCATGAACCGTGAGGTCCCGCAATGGAGAATACCTCGAGAGCTGGGAAAAAAGATAAGCATCAAAATGATGGAATTATCAAGGAATGCAAAAAAAAACTCTGAAAGGGTTATAGTTATATAGCGCAGAAACTTACAGTCGAATTGTTGTTTCTCTTCGTAAATTTTGGTAGCTATGTTCAAGTCCCGAAACAAGCCTCCAGTCGTTAACATGTTCGATATACGAGCCATGGTCGTTTGCCGATTTTTGTGCATCGGCGCTTTCAACACTTGCGCCATTTTGGAAGAGTTTTATAAAATTCTCGAACAAAAAATTAATGAAATCAACTTTCTGGATAAAATGATTTTTTAATATGTAATTTGTAGTTTAAAACTGCTGTCTTTTATAAAGGTACACAATTATTTTATAACTTGATGAGTTAGAATAAGCGACAATACTGCCGTGCTGGAGAAATCTTCTCACTGGTTTTATATAGTGGTGGGGTGTAGTGCAGTGTCAAGTTACAAATTATGTGATGACACATTACGGATATCATAGCCTGATATCGTACACGCAAAGCAATGCTAATTGCTATATTTTTTAGGTGGTTAAACCTAAAAATCCCTTTTTTGGTTGTTTTTGTTTTAGTAGTTAAAAGAGACAGAAAATATTGACTGTCTCCGTTGGGAAAGGTTAATTACAGTTGATAATCACTGTGAAAGAATAGAGGAGTGCATTTAAAATTTAAAACCTCGTATGAGTACAAAACACAATGTGTAAGCAATGCAATAAAGCAATTAGCGAGGTACAAGAGTAAATGTCAATGACAGTGCTAGACAAGTAGGTATATACAGTATAATATTTTGTTATTTGAGAACTTGACAGAGATGGATTACACCAATCAACACTACAAATAGAGTACATGACCTGTTGAATAACTTATATGAGCGAGTACACCTACTTGTCAGTTGGAAACAACAGTTTAAAATGGGCGTAATATTAGTCTAGTTTACTCCAATCTACAAATTGTTCTGATATGAATTAATATATCATGATATGTTTTCAAAAGGTGTTTAAAAGATTTAAACGCAGATTGATAAAGATTGTTTGTTGCTTGCTTTATTGCAAGTTACACGATACTTCATAAACATTAATTTTTATGGTTTCTTTGAAATAGAAAACTGAAAACTGCTTCGTAAACAGAGCTTTAATGCTATGTGGGTATACTATTCATCATTTATAGATCCTATATGAAAGTATAAAAAACAAGTGACAACGTCAAGTGTAAATTGTTGACATAATTTAAAATGTTTGATTCCCGTCACGGTGCAATAACCTGCATCAGCTATTAATTTTACGCTCATGAATAATTAATTTAGTAAAACAATCGTATGATGTTTAGCATATCACGTTGTTTTGCAGTAGCTTCATTTCTCATAGCTCCAGTTATGTACTCAGTTCAGTTAATTTTTATTAAATACAATTAACCCAGCCATTTAGATAAACATAATATTGATTTTGAGTGATGTAATAAAAGATTGCCACATTACATTAATTGTATTTTATAAATGTCAATGAAAATTTAGAACTAAGTTTTGAAGTTTAATAAAAACAAAGATAATCAATGTCACCAAATAAATAAACATTTAATCATTTCAGTGGGCGTAAATTGCAAATAAAAGGAAATTCGAGAAATGGTGGTGTAATATGTCCTTTGACATGAAACCAGAAAGAAGATAGAATCGACAGAAGCTAGAAATTTTAAGGCAAAACGACTTCTTGCATTAACGTCGTTTGATATAAAAAAGGACCTTTTGTCTAAGTATCGAGTTCGACAGATAAAAGAATTCTGTGAAGTTTTATATTAAGAGGTTCCAAGGATGACGCAGGGTTGGGAGTGCAATTCAAGGCACCGAAAATTTCAAGAATTCAAGTTTTTTGTTTGAATAAAAAAATTATCTTCTCTAGCTTGACTAACTAGCTATCGTATACCCGATATTAGAAAATTCTGTACATATATGGCAGTCGATAGTTTAGAATGTGTACAACTGCAACCAAACATCACCGTAAAATATGGCTAGATGAAGCAAACAACACCTTGATAATTAAACTAAAATGAGCAATACTTTCGTAAATTATTTTATTTCTCGCAAAATACACTTAATCCGAGAATACTAAACTAATCTAAAAACAACTCACTAAATTAGTAGGAAGTATTTGCGTAATATTATTGTTTGCTTTATAGCTACGTTATGTGCCTTCTTTCCCCGTGTTTCCAATCGCTTGAAATTGCCCGTTATATTGTTGAAAAACAATTATGCCATATGTAACAATAATACCAAACATCTAAAAACATAAAATAGTCATGATTATGTTTACGATTTAATGCACAAATTTAACATTTCCAAGCCTTACCGAGCTCAAATGCTTATAAGTCACAGAAAAACATTTATTGGCCATTGCAATACATCTTGTTTCTGTGGATGAAACCTCATTTGAAATTGAAAAAATCTTTATTCGATTATCCGTAGACAAGTTATCCTTTGAAAAATGATACTCTGTCCATTTTAAAACCGAACTTTGAACCTTGAAATTAGAATTAGTGTTTTTAAACTAACATTTTACACGTCTCATGACACCCCTAAACTATTACCTGATGATGGAATTCTGCTGCTGTAACCCAAATTAGAGTACTAAATGCCGAGTAAATCATTACAATCTTCTCATGATCTCCTCGATACCCTAGTAAAATGTGTGGTGCTTCTGCAAAATAAGCCACCGATGAAAGGTAATACCCAATCATAACGTTTCCGATAACCGTTTTGATTAGTTCTGTCGTATGCTTTAGTTCTTTGCATAGTATAATGCCCCGCAAAGAAAAAAGGTGCATTATTTCAATGCATTCAAAATTTCTTTAGGTACTTTAGATACAGTTGGTTCACAAGAGAATTCAATTTAGATCCCATGGTTTGCAAACAAAATATCCCTTTCACGATCGACTGACCGTTTCAATGAATGCTTTCGCTCACCAAAAGCATGGATCATACATACGTTAACCATATTATATGTCGATATAGTTCGGTTTTATAGTTTTAAACAAGTAAAATTATTACCATTTCCCATTACTAAAGCTCACAGATAAACTATTTTTTATTTAACCATGATTCAGTATTTGAGCAATAGTAATGTTATCTTGGAAGTAGCTATTTATGTTGATACATTATTGTATGATTTCCAAAAGTACTGTAGTCATTTTTGACTTTGCAATAGTATTTGTAGTCATTCATTAATATAATTTGCATAGAACATTTTCATAAGAACCGCTCGATAGGTAACTTATGTGATCAGTAGTAAGCTTATTTAGCTAGCCCTCCTTGGGCAGAACAAGGAGAAAAATTAAGCAGACAATTAAATCATACAAATGTTTGTAATCTGCAAATTACTTTTAAAATGTATTTTCAGAACGCTACTTACAATGCGATATGACAAGAGTAAAGGATTTCAGCTAGTGCTACTAATTTATTAATTTTAGAAGTTTTTGTATTTATTCAATTCATGCTAGTTTGACTCACTACTTAAACAATTATCCGAATGCTTTGAAACGCGTTAGATTAACTCGTTTAACATAAATTAAAATGGCCTTACTTGGGATTACAAAGATTATATTTGTAATCAGCATATCGTAATCGTTTTACTATTTTCGTTGCACTGGCTAATTGACAAATCACGTAATTTCCTCGTTTTTATTTAACCCCTAATACCCGATTCACATTTACATTAATATACATTTACTCATACGCTAAATTTTAGTACTTCTTTTCTCTCACGCGTAAATTCACATTGTTCCTTTTCCTCTTAAGCCAAACATTCTAAAAAGGCCCAGATCGTGTTCAAATAATAGCAACCAAGCATATTTCAATTCCCCATTTATGCTACGTAGAATTCTCATGACGTAAATTTTCAAGTGTTTGTTTTCACGCTTGAGGTACTTACAGTAGAACACAATTCGATATCCAATTACTTAAGAACTTACGCTTTGCATAACAGTAACTTGTAAGAGGACAATATCGATCAATCAGTAGGTAAATGGATATTGAGATTTTCAAGGCTAATGTTAAGTAGTGTGTAACCCCCATTATTACACCACACATGAAACCGAAAGGTTAGACAATTCACCAATTAAAGTTACAGAGACCGTCATTTTTTTTGAAAATCACATCCTTGGATACATTTCTGAATCCAAAATGGATACACCCACATCTGAGGTGACTATACGTTTGTCAAATGAATCAGAGACTTACGAGCCAGGTCAAGCGATTATTGGAAAAGTTGTCATTAATACAGTTATCGAAGAAGAAATCAAAGGTAAAGAAGAACTCAAGGAAATGCAAATTAAGATTTAAATACCAATTTGTATGTTAACAGGTGTGACAATCAACTTGGAAGGCAAAGCTACAGTACACCAATTCAGTAACGAAGACGAAAGCGATAGTGACGACAGCTATGCGGATGATGATGGAAAAAACCGACACGTAAAGTTCTCTGAAAGCTCGGTGACCTACGTTAAAATGCGAAATTACTACAAGCTTGGATCAGATTCGATAGGACAGATATTCCAGCGTGGGAAAACGTCGTATGCTTTTAACTTTCAATTGCCTGATAGAAATCTACCTTGTAGTTTCACAGGAAAATATGGAAAGGTTCAGTATGTGATAAAGGTGACCGTACAAAGGTCGTTTTGGAAAGTGGACTACGAGGCAAGGAAAGTGATTGTGATCAACACTGTTGTGGATTTAAATATGGATCCGGAGGCGAGCTTACCTGGTGATTGGACACGCTCCAAAACTTTTGGGTTTTTGTGTTGTGCGAGTAAACCGATGAGTTTGAACGTGAAGGTGGGGAGAAGGGGGTACTGTGTTGGGGAGGTTATTACAGCGGATGTGAAGATGGATAATTTGAGTAACAGGAGGGTTAACAATGTTGTGGCAAAGTTGGTGCAGGAGACGAGATACGTGAGTGCGGATAATGAGAGGAAGTTTGTAAAGGTGTTGTGTACGAGGAAGTGGGGGGAGTCGGTGGAGGCTGGGGAGAGTGGGGAGTGGAAGGTAGAAGTTCAAGTTCCGGGGGTGGAGCCGACGGGG
>JAQFZG010003198.1:0-14221 GCA_034695465.1 Entomobrya nicoleti | reverse complement strand
AAGGCAAGGCTAATACTCCTATCGGATATAATATCAAATAAAATATGCTTATTAAGATGGTACACATTATAACTGAAACGAAATATCCTTTACTTTTAGAAGCTTCCAAGTTTTCCTGTTTATTCTCAGGCAATTTAGTTAATTTGTTGTTACAGAAATAATTTAACAAGTTACACATGTCGATCTGATTTTTATGAAATTCCAAAACTAACATATATCCTCCCGATTTTGAAATCAGAAGAAAAGTGTAGTAGAAAATATTGACCAAATTTAGTTTTACACTGGTAAGGTTTTGATGTAATTCGAGCAAAGTTTCTAGCAGGGATATTGACATCAAGACAATCCACATAAATTTAAAACTTTTTCGAATTTTTATGCATTTTACAATAAATAATTTGTTATTTAGTCTGCGAAATTCTAGAGGAAGAAATTTAAGTTTAATACCACAGAAATTAACAATTGTTGCCAAAACCACAAGAACGCTTGTACTACTCATTGTGAGCAAAATAAATGGGTGATGATGTTTGAAGCACGGTTTGAAAAGAAATGAATAACTTCGCTTTTATTGCGATAGATTTCAGGATGAAGTATTTTCGTGAATGACATGTTTTAATTATTTATTGAGTTAGAATGATTTATTGAATTTAACCGGTAATAGGTAAAACGAAGTGACAATATGTTAAAATGTGGTATTTTATCCGTTTTCGTGTTTGTAAAGGCCTATCAGATTTTATTTTGGAGGTTCAGTAAATTTTGCCCAAGTTTTTTCTTTTGGTTAATAAACTTTAAATATGTGGTTTTCAACGATCCAAATAGTCATATATATTGATGCAAAATTGTGGTTTAGTTTGTTTGTTTTAGTTTTAATTTGGGTATACTTATACGTTTTGCATTGTTGATTTTTGATATTTGTGGAATTAAGTAAATTTTGTGATAAGGTGTAATTGAATGACTTACCCGCGTAGAAAGATAACCGTTTATTTAATAAACTCTAGTGTGGTCATAATTATCGGTGTCTTTTAAATGTCATTTATTAATAGCACAATGGTTTTGACTTTTACATACATTCCAAATTGTTTCAAGTATATGGTTCTGCATGTTAATGCGACACTCTATGCCATGTGTTTTGAATGTAGGTCAATTTGTAAGTTGGGAAAATATTCTCTATTTTTAAATTATACGGATCAATTATTTACAAGACGTCGATAATTAAAAATAATCAATGACAAATATTTGCATAATTCTATATTATTTGTAATTATTCCTTGCTATGTCATCCTAATTTGATATGTCTACTTACAATTATAATAGGCTTTTAGTACATGGGACCGAGGTTTTTCTACATGCGAATATTTTTGGTGCAGCAACCAGGTCAACCTCTCTCTCAGATTTTATTTTCTCAGCGAAATTTCAAAATTGTAGCTATTAATCAGTTTTCTGCTCTCCTAGGATTGCAGCTAGTCTGAAAGTAGCTAGAGTTGGGATCTGGTCCAAAAGACTGAACAAAGTAGTTTACATTTAATATCTGATCCCTTTTATGATGAGCTTGCATTGCGAAAGAATCCATATTGGCTCCGACTGCTATAAACGTACTCTTCCACTTCATTTCTGAGCAGTTGGGCTCATAATATGCTAACAGGCCATTGTGATGGTTGTCGATAGACCATGATAACTTGTTTTGTACGTATTGGGGCACGTTGACACATGAGCACACGTTTTTGTAGCTTTCAAACACATCAGGTAAGTACCGAGCAAACCAATGGTGCTTGATTATGTCAACATTAAGCTGATTACTGCCTTCCTCTTCGTTACAAGTATGAAGTGACTGAATGTATATCCTCCAACCCCAACTGCAAAAAAACATGGGATAATATATAACTGATGTTTTTGCTTCTCCTAAACTAAACTTGTGGATAACAATTAACTAAGCTTACCTGTCTCTTGGTACATACTCGTCTCCAGCAATATATTTAATGCTCCTATACGATTTACAGTTGCTGTCATTATAGACAATGAAGCATGTGTCAGTTTTAATTGATCTAACGTATTCCCATTTATTGCGGGGAATATTGTAACAGTCCGCAAATGAATGACTTTCCCAAAATAATCCTTTAAAATATTTAGTATAAAAATAGTACATTTCGGGAACTTAGTTTACATGCAAGTCAATCTCTATCAATATATTGAAAGCATTTATCAAAAATACTAAATAAAAATTACCTGTGTAATTTCGACCTCCAAATAATTGAATATTTACTCCGTATACACCAGAAGTTAATAAGATAGTTCCAAAAAGGAAAAAAGGAAAAATAAGTGGAGATGCTGCCATTTTAATTCTCAATTGATTGAGATGAAAATTGAACCCTTAATTTTGTGTGGTGGTTCATTCAACCTTGTTGAACAACTACAAAATGAGATGTGATGGAAAGCTCAGTAAAAATGATTCATGAAGCAAAAATTCGTGGATAATGGGCGTTTTTATTATAATTTGGAAAGTTTCATGAAATAACGGATGCACAGTTGATAGGTTTTTATAAAAATGGCATACCAAAATGACTCATACTGATTAGTTTAAAGGAAATGATTCACGATAAGAAAAAAAGTCGTAAATAAATTCTTAAACTTGTTTGACTTTTGTATAAACGACAAAACTGATGGGTGAAAAAGAACAACAACAAAAGTAGGATGAAGCTTGCACATGATGAAGAAATGATGTCATGCATTTTTTCAGTTGTATGCGACTGGGTACTCATTATTGTCAAATATCGGTTAACTAGAAAAGTTTTCCATTCGAAGCGATAACAAAGAAAGATTATTGCACAGAACGAAATAGAGAACATTTTTTCCATTCCACGTGTACTTACACTTCACAATTTTAGAGTTCAGTAGAATATTTAATGACAGATATTTTTTGAATAAGTTTAGCTATTTTTTGATGCAATTAATTTACTTGTATACTTAATTGATCATCTTCTGTTTATTGATTAGAACTACTTTATCCAAATAAATTTTGTCCATAAATTTATGTAAACTAGCTGATTATCTCAAGTTATACTTCAATCCCAAAGTAACCAAGTTTTAGGATAAAAGGTGTTCAAGATTGTTCGGTGATACACCAACATACGTAGGTAATTCCATATGTATCTGACCAAATTATTATTTCTATATCTCAGCAGGATGTTGGTTTTTAAACTTGATATTGATATACAACATAGCCAATAGTCTAACTTAGTTATACGCAAAAGCATTTTGATCTAGATCATTCCAATTTGGAGTAACTGGTCGAAATTATTTATCGGCAAAAACCCGATTTTTGGAAGAAAAAAATTACCCTTTTTTAATCTTCACATAAATTCCATATTTGTGCGAAATGAATTAAACTCAATGGCATCATTTATTCGTAAAAAGTAGGTGCTTCATTATTGGTAACCAACAGGTCTGAAAAAATAATACTTTTGAAGTAGTGAAAGGCATGATTTATACCAAATTTGATTTTGCGCTTTTAAGCTTATTTTTTCGCTGGTTTTAAAATTTCTTTTTTGTTTTGCTGACCTGTCATTTTTACATTGGGACCACTAGAAAAAAAATCGTTTTGCATACTTTTAAGTTAGACCCTTGGCGATAATATCCTACCAAAATCTGGTCTATAGATCAACATCATGATTAGATATGTGAAAATTGCTTTGGTCCGATACCTTTGGAACGCCCTACGTATTGTTTCTGCCAGCTTCTTATCATTTTATCTTACTTCTGAACGGTTTACAAATGAACGTTTAGCCTCTTCGAAAACAATTGTTACGTAGCTTGAACAGGTTTATTGCCTTCGTAATTTTATCTAGTTCAAAGTTTTTAATTTTACGTTGTTTTGATGTAATATGTGGAGTATTTTACAAAACATGTGATATAATCTAATATTCTGGAATTTCATGCAGAAAACTTACTAGAACCATATATTAATCAAACAGCTTGAGCAAAACCCCGTTTTTAATAATTGCTAGAATGTGAAATAGTTATCGCCAAAAGTTTTATTTTATAAACATAAATATCCGGATATCAAAAAATCGTTTGGATCCAACATTACATAAAAAATCTCACTGTCAATTCTGAACCTTAATAATTCCGTTTCTTTACATATTTGCAGATACATATGCGTGCAAACGATTGTATTTAAATCTAACGAGTTTTTACTATAAATTAAATAAAACCTTGAGTATATTTAAGAAAATATATTTTGCATAATATTAAAATTATCCTCGGTTTTAATAAACAACAACTCGTTAAAAGCTAGAGTAAATTTTGTAGGATAACCATGAAAATATTTTCAATTCTTAGGATGCTCTTGTATTCATTCACTTTAGTTTCTAGCTATATACTCCAACTACCAGTTCAACTTAATCCAACATGCTTGATAAATATTGTATCTTCCGATGAAAACCGACAACAAAACTTTATTAAAATAGATTATTCCCTCCCAATGTCTAATACATACACTCATCACGACTTTGAAACCTTGAAGTTTTCGATTTCCCAGTCGATTTCAAAAACTAACCTTATTGGACTCAAGGATATCTGCAATTCGCTGACAAGCGAACAAGTTCATACTGTATTTTGTTTGTGCTATATCCTAAAACATTTCTTGAAGCTACAACAGTTATTTATAATTCCGGTTTTGGAACATCTGACAACCTAATATTCTGTGTATATATTGACTCCACAAACAAACAAGACATGTTGTATCAATTCTCAAATTTGGTTTACTACAAAAACGTTAAACCATTTCAAGCTGGTATCATGTTTTTTAATACTCGAAGTTCAGACATTTTGATTTTGTGTTACTTTTGTCCCCAATCTCACCGATTTCATTTTTACGCCAAACCAATTGATCAAACTGAAATTATTCGAGTTCACAATCAACTTAATAGTAATGGATACCAAAAGTTTGTTCGAATCCAACTACCCGACCGTATACCAGGTTTCCAGGCCTCAAAACTGAGCCCATCCTGTTTTAACGTTTTATCTCAGCAACACTATGGTCGCCAACAGCTAAGAAATGATAACAGTCAATGTCCTTACCCTGGAATTTTAATTCTGTTCCCAATTCAATCTATTTTAAATGTCACAATTACAGCTGACTTATTACAATTTCCCATTATGGAATGGACAACAACATCCTGGTTCTTACAAATAGTAATTGGTGAAAGTGTGCTTCAAGATATACCAGTAAATATACTAGAAACCCGTGGCTATATTTACTTTAGTCGATCGGATGTATTCGAAAAAGTGATTGCTTGCTTAAATATTGCCAACTTAAGCAGTTTTGATTTCAGCATAGTAACAGCCGTAGATAAATATATTTGGTTGCTACTTTTTGCAATAACTTGCTTCTATGCGTTTTTGATTAAAAATGTCTTCAAAGCTTTGGATATACTTTTTCTGTTTTTCAAAATGTCTTTTCAATTAATTCATAACAAAAAATACATTTGGTTTTTATTGATTCCAATGGCAATTCTTACGGCCACTTATGAAAACAGTATATCGTCAGAGTATATGGCGTTGTCTAGGTTTCCAACCGCTTCAAATCTTTTAAAAGACGGATACAAAATAGGCGTTCCTGTTCGGTTTGAATTTTTTCTACCTGTGATTTATTTTATGATGCCGGATCTAGTGCGCAAGCAGGTTAAAACCTTTTTCAATGGTATTGATTTTTTGGATGTTTTAACGGCAAATTTGAGTTTTGAGCGGTTGGAGAAATTTGGATTACCAATATTCTCGGAAGAAGCCGGTTCGAAATAAGATAATGATAAGCAGTGCATTCAATGAGATTTACGGAGAGGGACTGTTTAGCGCAATGAATGGAAGAGTTCGTGTTGTGGAAGATAAATATATTTGCAAAGGTTTTAAGATGAATGGACGTAATCCTCTGATGCTAAGAATAAGTTTGAGGATTTGGGGCTATATGTGTATATGTCTAAACGATTTATGGGACTATACTTTCAGTTTGAAGAAATGGGAATTTTAGTTAAACTAAACAACATGAAAGTAGCGACAAGACGATATGAACTAGCAAAAAGAGTTAAAATTGAGAAAACTAAGGGCATTAAACAACCACGAAGAATTGGACTGTGGTCGCCTGTTGGAGTAACTTGTTTATTTGTGTATCTGCTTGGCTGCGTGCTGCTTGTTATAAGAGTTATTTCTCGATTTATACAATCAACTAATTTTAGTATTGTTTACCTACTCTATAAAATGATTAAATATTATGCTATGGTCTGCACTAAAAATGTTATTGCAAGCAGGATCAGATTCCAAAACAACGAGATGTTAATTCCCGGAAAATACACTCGGTAAAAAATGGATAGCCGTCCATTCACTACTATTTATTTTAGCTTTTTCATGTTAAAATTAAATTTTTAAATTTTATTGGCATATACAGTGTATACAGATTACGATTGCCAATATATCTTATTTTGAACAGAACACAAGCCTTTAAACAAATTCAATTTCAGCTAGTCCAATGTAGAGGAAAATTGTATTGCTACTAATTGAACTTTTATAGAACAAATTGTGTTGAGGTTGGTTGGTTGGAACCTAAAAAATGTTAAAGAAAAATAATATTTCACAATTGTTGTAAATGGGATGAACTTTAAAGAAAACTGATGAAATCTTAAATCTCAGCATTAATAAAAATGCACACTTTCATGTAAATCAAAACATTTCCAGTAAATGTTCAATCACAGGATAACCAATCAATTAATATGCAGTAAATAAACTCACACAAACTCCAAATGTAATTACAAAATTAAAGGTATTTTTATTAACCAATTAACTTAAATTTCTTACAAAATTAATGGCAATTAGCCGAAGAAATGTTTATTTCAAATATGCTGTTATACAGCTTTTACGACAAGACTCCCTTGAAGGAGAGTGCTGCTGTGTTGAAAGCCACAGAGCAAGTATGCGTAGAGCACTAGTGTCGTCAGTGTGTTTGCCTCGTAGGATCAGATTCCCACAGCAAAGAGGCAAACTGAGACAAGGAAGGAGGTTTGATTTCTTGGGTACCCTAGTGGACCCAAGCGGACCCTAGTGGACCCTAACGGACCCTTGTGGACCCTAACGGACCCTAATCAAGCAACAATGCTGTACTCTGTGTTGTTTCGTAAAAATTGCAATGATCTCATATAGATCATTGCTATTTTTGCCACTGCTATTGAGTACATTTTGCGACAACAATTGTGTACTAGCTTTACTTCATGTAATAAACTTCATTAAGTACCTTAAATGCGATATAAACAAAGTTACAACTTAACAGTTCTTATAGATTGGTTATTATACGTGTATAACTTGTACGTATTGAATCGTACACGGCAGTAGTGGCTGCAGTGGCCACCGCAACAATAAAGCCGGTAAATCTACAAGCCTAGTGCTTTTTATGTTTACTTGTATTGATGGACGGTAATAT
Organism: Entomobrya nicoleti; assembly: GCA_034695465.1. Classification (NCBI taxonomy): domain Eukaryota; kingdom Metazoa; phylum Arthropoda; class Collembola; order Entomobryomorpha; family Entomobryidae; genus Entomobrya; species Entomobrya nicoleti. The sequence continues at coordinate 6,762 of JAQFZG010003198.1, read as the reverse complement.
TTAGTTTTAAAATATTACGCTTAATTAACTCCACTCTGTTAAATTTAACGTTATATTTACAAAAAATGTATATTTATTATATTTTTTTGACAATTTCTATTACTTTTGAAATTTATGTAAAATAGTTATCTAAAGGTATTTGCTTTTTTTGTATGAGTTGCTCGATAAAGAAATTTTTTAGTCGACACATGTTGTAATAGAGAGTGTTAATTTTCAATTAAATTTGCGATGTTTGATAAACCAGTATATTTATTTTCTACAAAATAAACTTTTCGTGTAATATGTAAAATAAAGCATTGAAGTATATATTGTAAGAATACACATTGCAAACTATTGTAATTAATTATTAATATTTGTTATTTCATCACAAAATATACCTATATTTCGCTTATTGTTATGTTGAGAATAATAGACTAGTTTCCAGTCCAGAAATCAAAAATTCATAAAATTATCAACATGAAAATGTTAACATGACTTTTGACTGAATTTTTTTTGAATTTTTGAAAAATTTTGACGCCTTTACAACTTAATGAAAAAACGAAAATCCAGACACAAACAATTTTCACGACATCGCGTGTATAAACTTTTGACCTCTAGATATTCAAAAGGTTTGTGAAAACAGCCCCTTCCTAAAACATCTGAGCGTGGAAATTTAATGATATACAATGACTACGGGTAAATATCTATAATGTCTATATATTATAAAATTCTACATAATATCTAGCACATATATCTTTCTAAGTTAAATAAATAACTGTGCTAACTTTCCATGCTCATCTTTGTTTTCAGCACAAAGAAAAATGTTCTCTGTAAAACAAATCTAATAAACGACGGTATTCTCTCACAGTCCATCTTATGAAATTCCCCAACACGAATCGCAATTGTAAGGCAACTTTTGAAAAATCTTTTTGTCAACAGTTGCACATTGCAGGATTTTGCGCGACAATAAAATGGATTTACTTCCCATTCGAAGAATTAAGCAAATAATTTGAAAGCCACTGATAAAATAAACTAATAATCCCAAAACTCCTAATTGTGACAATTGCTCATGGAACACAACGACAACGTACAAAATGTTGATGAGTATTAGTGCTCCATAAAATTGCAAAATTGGCCATGCAAATGATTGAAAACATTTATCCCACAGGATTGCACGTCTTTGCTAGCCCGGGACCATACTAGCCCAGGATTTTTTGGGTACCAAAAAGGGGATTAAAAAAGATAATGCGATAAGAAAAGATGAAGTGAGACAGTCCTCGCCGAGAAACAATATGCAATATAAAGGTGTACGAAAAACTTATTTTCTTTTAATTTACTTTTGTACAATAGTAATAATTGTTTGTTTACAAGTACATGTATTAAGTAATTTCAATTTAACTTTGTGGTTATACTACTACTATTGTAATTTCTTTTAGCAAGCGCTATATTTTCATTCCCAGCATTGTCTTTATTGCGTCGGCAGGATGGCCTTTCTGATATCAGATCGAGTTTGGTTGAATCTAAATCAAATTGTAATTGTTGCAGAAAGTGAACAAATTGTTAGTGTGAATCTCAAAATATTATTTTTATTTTATTCAGTTAAAACATCAATAAAAAATTCAGAATTGTAATGATGGATGAAATATGAAATAGTCTACCGTATGTTAACAGAAAATAGCTTTGTCATTGCAATGTCATCATGATGACCAACTCATGGTTTCAAGATATTATGCATTTCTGAAAGGAACTCGATCTTAAAAACTACAATAGTTTACTTAAATTGGCTTTGTTTTGCATGCTGTGATGACATATGCAACCTATTTTAGTTAGCTCGTTCTTCGTTCCCCATGCAAATTTAAGAACCAAAATTCTTGCAGTGAAGTAAAGTAAAGTAGTAAATGTATGATACGTTTAAATGGTATATGGCAAATTCGGGAGCATAAAAAGGTTCTTTGCATTTTACCTTATCTTTTTACCCTTATGTCAATGTCAAAGAACAATAGAGAAGTAAGGGCTTAAAAATTAAGATTACGGGCTCGCAGAGGCAGGGGCGCGTATTGACTTACTTCCCACGGAATCACTAATATTTGAATTTTACGATAAAATGTGGCAATGTATTGAATGTATTTCTTCCTTTGATAGCCATGGCAACTGTATTTGGCAAAAGACCTGAAATATAAATGTAAAATTTGAATAAAGGTAAATGAAATTATAAAAAACAGCTATTTGTTTGTGTTATCCTAATATTTGTAGAGTTGTACATATTTCCTTTAGAGTTAGATGACACGACGCAGTAACAATGGAGCTGAGTGCCCCAACAGGACTTACATATATTAGCTGAACTATTGCAATAAATGTTCGATAGATTACTGAATTGCACTTGTTTTGATGGTTTAAAATTACCAAACAATTTTTATGAAGACAAGGCACTCTAGCACTCCCATTTGACATAATATCAAATAAAATATGCCCACTGCAATTGTACATATTATAACCGGAATATAAAATCCTTTACTGTTAGAAGCTTCCAATTTTGCTCGTATATTTTGTGGACATTTGGTTAACTTGTTGCTACAGAAATAGTTAAACAAGCTGCAAAAGTTTTCTTTATTTATCTGAAATGCAAAAACTAACAAATATCCTCCAGATTTCGCAAACAGAAGAAAAACGTAGTAGAAAATTTTGACCAGATTTGGTTTTTTGCCAGTTAGATTCTGATGTAATTCGAACACAGTATCAAGGAGAGATATTAACATTAAGACATACCACGCGTATTTAAAACCCGCTCGAATTTGTATACACTTTGCATTTGATGATTTGTCGTTTATTTTGAAAAATTCTGGAGGAATCAATTTAAGCTTAATGCTGCACAAGTTAACAATACTTGCTAAAACCACCAAAACACTTTTACTATTCATTGTGGTAAATTTTTTAACTTTTGTGACGCACGGCTCGCAAATAAATGAATATTTTAAGCTTACGACGAGGGCTTTCAGGATGACGAATGGATTCCTTATGAAAACGATGTGTTTTGGTAAGTTGTTGAATGACAATATAATTATTACCCAAATTAAACCCTAAATCGGTATAAAAGTAACCTCAGTACAGTTTTTACCATAATTCAGTCCGTAGTGTAATTTAAACGTACCTTTATGAACAATGAGGAAATAACATTTAATAACGGGCACATTGAGATGCTGTTCTCATAACAGTTTTTGTTGTACAAAATATAGTTTGTGTGCGCAACGACAGGTTTTTTGAAAAGGTCTTATGCTTAAATTGTCAAACAAACTCTGTTTTATCATCTAGTTCTTGCAGTTTTATTTAAAGTTGCCTGTGTGTCAAGTTAGGTCGGTTTCAATATCACTTGTTAAAAACTGTTTAAACTTTTGAAACATTTTAAACTAAAAATAAAGGTACCAGCTTATAAAGCGCAGTTTATTGGACATTTAAGCGATCTAGTATATCAACTAAATCATTCATGGCGCTCACAAACTAACTTTTTGTGAAACAATTATAAAATATTACTAAATTTTATACTTTTGTTCTACCCTTAACTCTTTTAGATGTGTTGGATATTTGAAAACATTTTATCATATTTTTCTTTAATGTAGAAAATAATTTTTGAAATGCTAGCACGCCATCTACTATTTTCGAAAATAATAAATACGAGAATTGATATAAGTAGCCCTACTCCCGGAATTATAGAGAGAACAGCAGTGGCCACTTTACTACTACCAGCCATAAATTTCCATTTTTCTTCGAATTTTCTAAATTTAAATTTTTATAATTAATAGTTTTAAATATGATCACAAAATCTAAATGTTTCCGCCACCAGTCAACTATGCCTGTTTGAAAAAGATTCGTGGTTTCAACAAAACGTTCGTGGAAAAGTAACCGACAAATTAGTACCCCCAAACGTTTTCAGTAATTACATCCTATCCGATATACGCCGGCTTTTGTTGTCCTTTTAATACTGTAAAAAGTTGAAGAGCTTCATCTCCTGTTATAACAACTGCGGACTTGTTACATTTGGTCATGTTGTCATTATCACCATCCGGTAACATTGGTGTATTGTTAATGTAAGTCCACAAAACAGTAGAAATTTCTTTTTTTTTATGTAATTTAGGCTTAGCTCCTTCGGAGATCCACGTGGTATTAGCTGAACATACATTTCATACCAAAGCCTAGAAACGTTAGGAAATTCTTCGTGATCGCTTACTCGGCCATAAGTTTTAGCTATAGCGATGCTGCCTGGTACATTATATCCTGAAAAGGAGTTCAAGGTCACCTTAGGTGTGTAAGTGATCAAATTATTTTCTACTATGCTTTTAAATGTGTCGAACACAGTTAAGTTTGGTTGTGCAGTTATTCTTGTAATATTTTCGCCTTTGTACTCATTCCTTAAAATTAGCCATGCAATTGGAATGCAAAATAGCAGACAATAGTTTGAAAACATTCGTCTGGGATAAACACGTTAAAGTATGGAGTTGGACTGTTTCAAAAAACTCATAAGAAACGTAAAGTAGACGTTCCAGAGCATCATTATTTCATTTCTACCTTGCTTGCAAAAGTTTTTTAGTAGAAACTAAGACATGTGTTATTATAAAGCAAGAAATAATTATTAGCGACCAAGTTACTGTATCGAAAGCGAAAACCAACTCTTTTAGTTGATGGATCCAGTGCTTATGTTCTTTAAGACAACTGAGAAAACGCAATTGTTCCCTTAAAATGGCCAATCCTATTTCTTGGCAATTTGCTAAGTGCGATCGTCCTGATGATAATATAAATGGACGCAACTTTTGGTGTGAGTTAATAGATTTTGACAAGCGACACTCTGGAATCACCACAATTTTCCCATTGATAAATAAAGGAAGGAGAGCTATATGAAAATGTACTATTTGTTGATTTGTCAAGAATAAGGGATAAGATATGTAAATCCGCTTAATAGCGTATACGGTTGCCAAATGGGCAAATATCAAACGCAGCAATGGTAGTGAGTAGTTCTTTTCTATCTACAGATTTAACGTCGTATTGCATAATAACAATAGCAAGTAAAGCAAACAGAGAATATAAACCTGATAAAAATTCGCTCCAGTCTGTTTTAAAATACTGAGTAATGAAATTAACCAACTTTGGTTAACTTGCACAGGTATCATTTTAAAAGAGTCACAAGGATCACAAAAAGGACACAACATTTGCAGATTTCCACCAGCTGATGTCTCTTCCCAAATTAATACCATTTTGAACATCCCTACAACGTCAACTTGATAAAGCACAGTTGCAACCCATTTATCACGGTCTTTCTTATCGTTACACAACGAAGCAGAACCTGGTTAAAAGATTAGTAGAGCATACTTTGGAATAGATTTGACAAAGTTGTCTTTATTTTGAAGAGTGTCATCACTTGGTTCACCACTAAGCCATAAGGGTTCTTTAAGTACGCTACTCCAAATTCTAACATCGTTCCAAATCCAGTTTTTAGTGTACATTTCAGGGGACATTTGTTCTCTTGGTGGTTGCAGATAAATGTAAGTCTCACAAAACATGTTTTACTAGCGAGTAGAATCGTGTTTCTTAGTACTTCCATCTTCTAATTTTAATCTTGATCCCGTTATAAAGGGCATGAGGAATTTGTATTATTGGCTGGAATGGTATAATCGATTGGGTATGTGGTGTGATCATAAGTGTAGGACCGGTAGCGATACAAATATATCGCGGTTGCGGTTTCTATCTCAACGAAATTTATATTGATTCCTTCAAAATTTATTAAATTTATAAGGCATCCACTAAAACCGTTTACAATACCTATCTGGGGATCACTAGTTTCTTTTGTTTTGTAATTCATTTTCAATCGAGAGCTTAGCGTAATTTTACTATGACAAATGTAAATCAATATATAAATTTTCAACGTTGTCAAAAACATTTTGAATCGCTTAAAAAATGAATGTATATCTGTATCGAAAAAGGTTGGAATGTACAAATTTATTTAAACGACAACCTTTCTTATTACGGGTTTTAGAAATATTTTTTACTCGCTTGGGTGTTCTTTTGGCTGAGGGATAATTATAGCTGAAACAAAATGGGAATTGTTAGTTAATAATTCATTCGTCTAGTCAATTTGCAAGAAACAAGTTTTGAAAAAGATGGTTCCGGATTACTTGCTTATTATCGTATATTTTTAAAGGTGAATAGTTTAAAATAGCTCTGTGACAGTGTTTAATGATCACCACAGTCATCATTTGTAGATTTCTCAATACATCTCTGCCAATTTATAAAATTTCTTAAGAATATTAGATTTCAAACCGCTATATACAAGATACATGTCTGCAATATTCCAAATGGACCCTTGGAAACTTGACTATACTCTAACTTGAAAAGCTGACCCACTTAATTATGCTGATGTGTTTTTACGCAGAGTTTTATAACTGGGCCTCAGGTAGTTTTCCGCATAAAAAGCTTTTCAAATAAATTGGCTACTACTAATATTATAAGTGGGGTTTTCAAAATACACAACGTCAAATCAGCCCGTGGCACTTAATTAATTACGACAAATCCTCTTGTGTATATCCAATACATTTACTGTGCTGTCAAATGTATTTTTTTTGCAAATTAGTGCTTAGTTGTTTGATATTTATATGACAGGAAAATCATGGCATGTTTCCGAACTTGTATAGAATAGAATAGAATAGAGTTTATTGTCACCTAGAGACCTTGTAAGAGTTTACATATAAGGAATTATATCTAGAGACATTAATTATACATAATCATAAATATTATAAT